>CM060681.1:48104038-48346538 GCA_030686995.1 Artemisia argyi | reverse complement strand
ATAAAATTCATATTCACAAAAGTCAAAATGACATGCCTTGGCAGAAATCACTTTTTGTTGGGATTGTTCATGATCTCAGCATTAAGTTTTAGCTTTTGAACCTTGTGGATTATTAATATTTGGAAGCTCATCTCTCAAATGCATATTTTTGATAATTTTTAGGATTTTTTCCCATTAGCTTTTTAGTGGCCTTAAGTTGGCCTGTGAGCAAAAGTTTGCCCTGCACAGGGTATTGGTTTGTTTCATCCACTTTTCATAAGCTCACAAAAAGCTTATCTTTTGGACCTAGCCTGAGAGATTTATTCCTATGTGATGCTTATCTACTAGTTTCTTTAATCCAAAGCTCATTTAGTACTATGCAGCTTATTAGATAAGCCTGCATGTAGCTTGTATTGTTGTCCATTTCTTAGCATGCTCTGAATACTCAGAGTATTTGGCATAGTTCATTGACCTCTCATAAGCTCACCTGTGGGACCCACAGGGTGAACTTTAGTTTTTTTGGAAAGCCCTTCTACCCAGCTTGTAGGATTTGAACTTATTTTGAGCATATCAGCTTATTTAATAAGCCTGCATAAAGCCTTTAGCTTGTCCCATCTTCCTGAGTACTCTGATCCATCAGTGTGCCTTAGTCAGTTCCATAAGCTTCTTGTAAGCTTATCTTTGGACCATAGCTTGTATAAATTTGGTTTTTGGAAAGCTCAGTGACTGAGCTTATTGGTTCCAAGCTTTGTTTTGGTTTATCAGCTTATTTGATAAGCTCAAATAAGCCCTGCAAGTGGCCTGCTTATTGAAAGTTTGAAGTGGATTTGCTTATCCTGCTTATAAGCTTATCCAGGGTTGTTTGCTTGTTCTCTTTAGCTTATTTCAGTCATCCCATGTAGTTATAGCTTATTTGTTCTTTGATGATTATCTTTTAGCTTTTATTTGCTTTTTCAGCTTCAAAAATTCTATTCTTAGCATATTTTGTGAATCTGTTGGTATAATAAGCTCATTCACAGCTTATTGTGGTGTTTTACAAAAATTGTCTTTTTAAAAGTTGGTTCTTTTCAGTGTTCAAGTTTGTTTGTAAAAGAAAAAATCAAACATAAATTAGTTTAGAAATCTGCCTTGAGTGGGAATTGAACCCTGGACCTCTTGGTCAACTCTGGTCAAAACCAGACCAACACCAAGCACCATCTGGGCCATGTGATAGTTAGTGTTTTATATTTTCCTAGTTTCTTTTATAGTATTCTTGTTTCCTTTTAGTTTATATAAGCTAATAAGCTGATTTTCAGCTTATTATTAAGCTTGTTAGCACTTTTATATTTTTCATAGCTCAATAATAGTATTAACTATTTTTAGGAAAAAATTTATATTTATTACTGTTCATTTAGTATTTTTGTAATTTAAATTAGATTTATTATTATTTAAATAGTTTTTAATTAGTAATAAATAATTAAAAAGTCAAAAAAATAATTTTCTTTTTTCTAAAATTTTCTTTTATCATTAGGTTCGTAAAAATATAATTTTCATGTCCGTAGGGTTAGCGTAGTTAAAATTTCACTTTTTATTTCGCGCACTCGCGTTTATTTTAATTTTAACTTGCGTTTTATTTAAATAACTTTTACGTTTTTAAATTTAGGTTACGTTTGCAAAAGTAGTTTGTTAAATAAAGAAAAACCAAAAACATAAATAAAGTGATAGCTTCTATTTAAGTCGTTTGGCTTATTTTTCTGCTTATTTATAAGCAAATTCTGATTTTAAGTTTTTAGATTACGTTTTAGGTTAATTAGGTTCCACGTTATTGTTAATATAGTGTGTTTAATCGTTCTCACTCGTATTTCCTTAGTGTAATCATTCAAAACCTTCATTATCCCTTTCCTGTCCAAATTCACCCGATCACAAACCCATTTTGATTACCATCAGACCTCGTCGGGACATAACGACCCGGGGAAACCACTATATTCCGCGGAGCATTGGTTTAAGTTGTTTGACCTTGTTGACCATCCCTGGTCAATATAAGTTGACGGTTTAGCATCAATCAGTGTAGTTATAGCATAAACTATCTAAAAGTCACATAATCGTCTAGCGGATGGAAATATGAAGACACGGTATTTTTTAATAATCCCGATTAGTAAATATAAGTCATTAGCATAATTATAACATGTTAACATATATAAGAAATCATGTAAAAGTAATGTCTCTACCAGATGTTGGAAACGCGTAGGCACGGAGGGCATAAGGTGGTATTTTGTAAAAGTGGTCCGTTTTAAAAGTGTAGTTATAGTCCAATGTTCAAAACACTTGGTTCTCTATAACTGTAGCTCTGATACCAATCTGTAACACCCCCAAAATCATCACGTCAGCGGAAGACTTAAAATGTCAGCGGAAGACTTAAAAATGTCAGCGGAAGACTTTTTGGGTGTTACTTCGAGGATCTTTGTCACAATCATAGAAAACGACACAAAAGTGACGCTTTAAAGTTTAATTCATTCAAAATACCAAATATTCGAGACATCAAGATGTTTCATAATTTAAACAACAAGTTTATTTGAAATATATCAAAATGTTTATTTAAGCCCATGCCGGGTTACAAGCCCACTCCGTGCCTTCAAGTTCCTTCTTGTTTAGTTACCTGAGATAAACACATGCTAAAAGTGTCAACACAAAGGTTGGTGAGTTCATAGACTTTATAGTTTCGAATATCGATTTCCAAAATCAAAGAGTTTAAAAGTCCACAGTGTTTAAAATAAGAGTTGATTATCCAATTAAAGTGTGAGAAAATCCATAGTGTTCATAGTTTAAATCGTTAATTAGAAAATGAGTGATTTCCTTATCAATTCAATACAAATTAATCCGTTGGTTTGCCCTTCATCGGGACAACACCAAAATAGTAGTTTGTTTGACCTAATCGGGTCAACACCAAAATAGTAGTTCGTTTGCCAATTATTAATAGTTTTTCCTGCTATATAGTGAGCACAATCTCGTAGTTTAATAAAACAGTGAGCTACAACATCGTACGCCCTTAACATCAGTCATTGTAGTGCTACATTATTACCGTTCTCTTGCCCTAAGCTCATGACACTCAACGATGAACAGGCATCAAAATTATCCATAATAATGATGTAAAACAGTGGCCCTCAAGATAGGTATTTACCAGTAACCTATGAAATCAAATAAAGTGCATTTGGTGGCTTTTCTCTAGCGACCAAATGGGGATTGTCAATCCCTAATAGATCTATTCACAATTATTTACGTTCACCCTGCAAGTGATTAAGGCGCATGATCGAGGGACTTTTGGTAATAGGTACTTAGGCAATAGAGATCAAATATAGCATATCGTTGAAAAATCACTTGTAATCATGTCTATAGCAGGTATCTCCTTATGAGATATAAAAATGTGTAAACTAGTAACGTTTATATGAAATATAGTCATGTATTTAGTTAATGAATACTTGTAAAAGTAAAAACAGTAGTTAAACATGTATCTCCCCCGAAAACTTTTATAAACCATTGTAAAACAAGTAAGAGTAGGGGCTATGACTCACCTGAAGATTATGATAGGCATAGATAACGTAATGTCAGAGGTAGAATGGAAATGACTTCAAAGATAACCTGAATGATATGGAAGTTCGAGATAAGTTCGACTTATCGAGAATCGTGATTTGAATAGTGTTCGATGACAGAATGATTTGTGGCAGAGGTGGCTTGCGTGACAAAACGCTTATTAGTTCAAGAGCAAGTTATATACAATATAACTTGTCTTTATGTATAAGTATTGTTTATTATTTATATTTCTTGTTATAATTAAATGATATGTATCAACAGTTGGTGAATAATAAATTATAGTAAATGTCAATTTAATTAAATGAATGGATGAGTTCTAAGAATTAATCATTTCCTGATATGTATTCAAGTTAACCGATAATAATGTCAAGTTATATAATTTACGTTATAAATTATATATATTTAGAAATATATAGTTATTCGTAATTATCGTCTAAAAATGTAGGTCTCGTAATATGTTACTATGATATAGTCATATAATGTTAACTTGTCAAGCGTACTTAAGTTTCTATGTAACCCTTAAGTTATACTAAGGTGACTCTTTTAATGCCAAAATGCTTCTCGTACTTAGTCCAAAATAAATATGTTTACAAGCTTACAAAAGTTTTTAAGAAAATGATATATGTTTCTAAATTTAAGGGTTGAGAGCGTAAAATATTTATAATTGTTTTTAAACTTATAAAAGTCTTTTAGGATAGTAAGGGTGAAAAGTAGAGGGGTTGAAGCTGTCAACATGTGGAAGTTGCAAAATAACCAAATAAAAATTAAAACTGCCATGTGAAGGATTTGAACTCAAGACCCCTTGCTCAGCAACCAAGTGCCCACCCAACTAAGCCATTCTACTTATTGTGTTTTAATAACACACGTTTCGTTTATATATACTATTTCGAGTCTGTGTTAGATTTGGTTAAATCTTTCCCGTGTGTTGCATGCATATTGGTATTTCAAAATAAGTTTCGATGTTCATTTCTCCCACTTCAGTTTACCATGCCATGAATACATAAGATACTAAGCCTTTGAAAACGTGCAATGTTTACATACGAGAGCCCAGATAAGCTCAAAATAGGTCTCGACCCCTTTGAGTTTACTGATGAGTGTGTAAATACTCATCATTTTTACCTTTTCTGAGCTGCCAAAACATCTAAAAACACTCAATATTGAATCAAAATAGTGAAAATATCCCAGGAAAGTGTTTTATATGTTTCAAATGCAAAACAATCAAAAACAGATGAAAAACGCACAAAGTTTGCAAAATTGGCAGTTTCAGTCCCTCAACTTTCAAAAGTTGTCAAATCTAGTCCCTGGTTATTCTAAAAACTTTAAAAAGTCACCATAGGTCCTTTTAAATCAAAAAGTTACACAATTAGTCCTTTGGTGCAAAGTTTCACAAAATGTCAAGTTTAGTCCCTGAACTTTGAAAATTGTCAAAAATGGTCCCTGGGATATTAAGAACTTTGAGAAAAACAAATTTTGTCCTTGTACTAATCTTTTATGGCAGGATTGGTCCTTGGTGGAAAAGTTTGGTGAAATTACACAATTGGTCCCTGAAGTTTGAAAGTTTGGCAGTTTTAGTCCTTGGTGAAATAAAAATGGAAAAATCATACCAGGACCTCATACTATTCATGATTTGGCAAGAAATACCCCTTGAAATATTTTGGAAGAATGCCAAAACCCAACCCCCAACTTTTGGCTTATTACAAAAATGGTCCTTGTGAAATACATAACCATAACCGGACCCTTATTATTAATTCAAAACCAAAAACCAAACCCAATCCAATATAAAGCCCACTCTCATCCCCTATCCTAGGCCCATCTACAATCCAGCCCACACCACCCAAAATAATATAAGCCGGGGTCAAACTTTGACCCCCTTGGTCAAAGCCGGTCAAACACAATCATCTTCCCTCTCCCAGCCTCCCCCACACCCCCACAACCTGCCAAACTCCACCACCCCCCACTTGCATTAAATGCATCATCACAAACCCACCACCCTCACCCAACTAGACAACCCACAATTAATGCTTCCCCCCCCCCCCCTACACGCTAAACAGTCCCAATTGCTCCCATTATTTTTGGCGCGAAAAAATTTCAAACTCTTAAAATCACAAAACAGTCTTACTTAAGTGGGTGTTTGGCTTATGTTTGTTCAGGGTACACCAGGGTGATTTCATTGTTGTTTGTTGTTTCACTCAGTCACCCTCCTACCAGGGATCAGAGTTTGACCCTTTGGTTGACCTAGAAACAAGTGGACCCCACCTGGAATCCACCCCAAAGTCTATCCCATTTCTGTGTCAAGTGCAAGTTTTCAAAAGTGCTTATTTAGTTCTTATCAGCTTATTTGTGATCATTGCTTGTTGTTTTCAGCTTATTTAAGTTTATTTAGCTTATTTGTATCTAGTTTCATCATTGTGGACCCCACATTCAGTCATTTGTGCTTATTTGCTTACTCAGTCAACAAAAGTCAAACTGTTTAAGTAAAGGGGGTGCATACTGCTTATTTTTAAGCTTTGTAAAAAGTTGTTTCACAAAAGTATCTTATTTTCATCTTATAATTAGCTGTCAAAAAGAAAAACTCCAAAAAAGCAAACATAAAAATAGTTATAGCTTCTATTTAATAGAAACTATCTTTTTCATTTTTCATTTCAGCTTATTTATAAGCACTTTTCCATTTTTATAATTTTATAAATTTTCTAGTACCTTTACGTATTTAAAATAATTTTCTTAGATTTTTCCTAATCTGTTTACTATTTATTAGATTTAAAACTAGTTTAATTAATTAAATAGGTAATATTAGTTATTAATTAGTTTTCTTAAATTTTTAGTAACAACAGTAGGTTTTTATAATTTTTCTAGGTTTTATAAATTAGTTAAGACTTTTAGAAAATATATTTTTAGTTTCTACTGTTCATTTTCCATTTTTCTTATTTTAATTATTTAAATTAGATTTAAAGTAATTAAAAGGTAATTAATTAGTGGAATAGTCTTAAATATAATTTTTAGAATTCTTTATAATTTTGTAGGATTCCTGTGATGGTTAAATAATTTTATAAATTTTCTCATAATTTTATAAGTTAATTTAGTATTAATAGTAATTTAAATTATTTTAATTAGTTTAATTAAGTTAATTAGTTTTTAATTAATAATAAAACCATAAAAAGACAAAAATATTTATTTTTATTTTTTATACTTTCTTCAAGTTCAAATTTAAGTTTAGAAATTGTTTTTGCAAATTTTTAGTTTAATTTGTAATCCTTGTTATTTTTAGTTAATTTAAATTTGATTTTAATTAGTTTAATTAATTAAATAATATTTAAATAGTAAAATAATCATTTTTATAATTTCACTTTCATTTTTCAATTTACTTTTAATTTTAAGTTTCAAAAGTTTCAAAAGCACCCCCTGTAGTTTGTAATTGTTCAAAACCCACTTTTCCTGTCTGTTACGTGAATCTTGATTGTGAATTTGTGCATATACTTATATATCTAATTTTTGTGAATATTATCTCATTGTACAAATACCAAAATATCAGTGGCAAAATCAATTCCATATCATCTACTGTCCTCAGTGCCACTCATTCCTAAACGATTTCAAATAGCACCATTTCAATCTCGTTGGGACTTAACGACCCGGGGACACACTATACTATCACTGGAGTATTGGTCTAGGTAGCTTGACTTAGTTGACCATTTAATTGGTCAATTTAAGTTGATTGTTTAGTATGAATCAAAATTTGGCGCCGTTGCCGGGGAGGTTGTTGCGTGTTTTAAAAAATCGTTTTAAGTTTAGTGGTTTTCAAAACCCTCCCCGTACAAATTTCACACAAATTTGTAAAAAGTTTTTGTAAAAATATAATCATATAAAAAAAAAAAAAAAAAAAAAAAAAAAAAAAAAAAAAAGTTCATTAACACTTTTCCTGAAGTGTTAACAACACCAAAAAAAATCAAAAACAACAAAACAAACTGTGAAGTTAAATTACTTCGTTTTCTTTAAGATTACAACCTGAAACAGTTGGTTTAAGGTAAGTTCTGACATTAAATTGCGAACTGAAGAGGAAACCTATTTACTTCCTCCCGCCAGCCTGCAAGTAATCTTTAAAGAACGATTTCGGTTAACGAATCAGTTCCAAAAATATTTCCCAAAGTTTTCTGCACACACAACCATAAGCCTAAAGACAAATTTTTCTGATAATAAATACATAAAATCATACCACCGCAAACCAAGGCTGAACACCTACCAACTGGGGGTGTGAACATAATAAGTTCCCAACCTTAAGATAAAAACTTGCCTTTATATCCCTGTGAGTGGTGTACCTTTTTTAAAGAAGCCATTCACTTGTGATAATTGGTTTAAGTTCACTGTGGTTTTGCCTCGATCTTGTGTTGAAAAATTGTTTTTAGTGCATGCGCACTCGGTCACAAACAAAGAATAAAAAACAGAAAAACGTACCCGAGCTACGTACTGTTATTGAAGACCCAAAAACCGAAATGGCAGATGTGCCACCACCACCATTACCACCCCCTGACCCTCCCAGGGATGTGCCAACTCCCGATCTCCGAACGATGGAGGAGTTGTGCCAGCCTACCATGCAAGGGCGGGGTGGGCCTATTGCACCACTCACTATTGGGGCTATGGACTTTGGCCTCAAGCACCACATGATCCAACAAGTCCAAAATTCGTGTCAATTTCACGGATTACCGGGTGACGATGCTAACAAGCATCGTGATAAATACCTCACGGTCACCCAAAGCATGAAACAGCATGGTGTCACCGATGATGCCCTCCGGCTGTACCTCTTCCCCTATTCTCTCACTCATCATGCCACTGCATGGTTTGACCGACTCCCAAAGAATTCAATTCGTACCTTTGATGAAATGGTAACCAAGTTTTTAGCAAAATATTTTCCACCTTCCATGGTTACCAAGTTACGAAATGATATCAGCAACTTCCGGCAACGTCCCGATGAGTCTCTTTTTGAGGCTTGGGAACGTTATAAGCTAGCTATTGATCGATGCCCTAACCAGAATATGTTGCAAGTTACCATCATAGATACCTTCTATAATGGTCTGACATTGAGGCACCGGGATATTCTCAATGCTGCTGCTGGTGGGACCTTTATGAAAAGGCGTCCCGAGGAGTGCTATGACTTGATTGAGAACATGACTGCCCACCATAACTTTTGGGATTCCTCTGCGGAGAGGGATGCGTCATGTAATTCAGTTACTCCTTCATCATCATCTCCTGAAATAATTGCTCTTACCAAAAAGATGGATGATATTTCTACGGCTGTGTTGAGAATGAACCAAACGATGCAAAATCATGTTCAAAATCAACAAGTGAAAGTCGTGGCCCGAAGTTGTGAAACTTGTGGGGGCCCACATCTTTATTCCGAGTGTCCAGCTACTGCTGGCTTTCCTCAAGAAAACGTTTATGCTGCTCACGATTCCTACAACACGGGGGGTAATTCTTACCAACCACAAGGGGACCGTAATCTCTTAAGCTATCGTTCCAACAATTTTCTCGGACCTCCCGGTTTTAACCAAAATCAAAACCGTAACTCGAATCAGAATTTTAACCAAGGTCAAAGCTCAAATTTCCAAAACCCGAACCAAAATCAAGGCCAGTTTAATCAAAACAATTTTTAAAATGTCAATCAAAATCAAGGTTTTCAAGGAAATTTTCAAAGAAATCAAAATCAAGGGAATTACAATCAGGGTAATTTCAATCAGAGAAACAATTTTCAGGGTAACAACAATCAAAATCAAGGGAATTTTCAAAACAACCGTGTTCAAAATCCTCCTTTTCAAAATCAAAACGTTGTTCCACCCTCGTCTTCCTCCGATGAAGTGCTAAAGCAATTTATGAAAGCACAAGAGGAAACGAATCGGTTATTGGTCAGCAAGATCTCTGAGCTTCAGAAGTCTTTAAATGATCGACCCTCGGGCCCGGGTACGCTACCGAGCAACACGATCGCTAACTCGAGGGGCGATGTCAAAGCGATCACCACCCGAAGTGGGGTATCATATAATGGACCCTCGATTCCCTCTACCTCTTCTTCTCCTCCTACTAAGGTAGCAGAACGTGAACCTGAGGTTACCACGAACAAGGTACTTCCTACTAATAACGGAGGTATCAACAACGTCCACCCTCAAGTTGTCCCGGTCCCGGCTCGTAAGCCGAAAGTTGTATTTGATCCTCCTGTGAGTTCTGATGAAATCCCAAAGAATGATCCTAAGCCTTCAATTCCATATCCTTCACGTTTGAATGATCAAAAGAACCGCGAAAGAGCTAATCATCAGATGGAAAAATTTTATCAAATTTTCCAAGAGTTACACTTCGATATTAGCTTCGCGGATGCTCTTCTTCTCATGCCTAAGTTTGCTTCAACAATCAAAAATCTGATAAGCAACAAAGAAAAACTCTGTGAAATGGCAAAAACTTCACTTAATGAACATTGCTCAGCAGTGCTCTTGAAAAAGCTTCCCGAAAAGCTTGGAGATCCTGGGAAATTTCTCATTCCTTGTATTTTCCCTGGGATGGTTGAATGCTTTGCCTTGGCCGATCTTGGCGCAAGCATTAACCTGATGCCTTACTCAGTCTGGAAAAGACTTTCTCTACCTACTCTCACTCCTACCTGCATGACTCTCGAGCTTGTAGACCGTACTATATCCCGTCCTCTCGGCATTACCGAAGATATCTTCGTGAAAGTAGGAAAGTTCCATTTTCTGGCAGATTTCGTGATTGTTGATTTCGATGCTGACCCACGAGTTCCTCTCATTCTCGGGAGGGGGTTCTTAAGAACGGGTCGGGCTTTAATCGATGTATTCGAAGAAGAAATCACTCTACGTGTTGGTGGCGAAGCCATCACATTCAATCTTGATCAGACTTCAAGATACTCCTCCAACTATGACGCTGAAACGGTTAACCGAATTGACATCATCGATGTTGCGTCTGAGGAGTATTCTCAAGAAGTCCTTGGTTTCTCATCCAGTGTCAGTCTTTCTACTGATCCTATCATTTCCGACCCTTCCCCTTCTCTCACTCCGTTTGAGGGAAGTGACTTCCTTCTGGAAGAGGTCGAGGCATTTCTTGCTCAAGATAGCTCAATCCCAAGTGGGGTTGATGAAAACTATCTTGACCCGGAGGGGGACATTCTTCTCCTTGAAAGATTGTTAAATGACGATCCTTCACCCTCTCCGTCTCCAAAAATACTTCATAAAGCGGAAGTCAAAAATGTTGAAATAACTGAAGACTTTCCCGAGGTTGAGCTCAAGGACTTGTCTCCTCATCTAGAATATGCATTTCTAGAGGGTGATAATAAATTACCCGTCATTATTGCTAAAGACTTAAAAGATGAGGAAAAGGCTGCACTCCTAAAGGTTCTTAAGGCAAACAAGCAAGCAATTGCTTGGAAACTCTCCGACATTAAGGGCATAAGCCCGAACTTTTGTACACATAAAATCTTAATGGAGGATGACTTTAAGCCAGCAGTGCAACAACAGAGAAGGGTAAATCCCAAAATCCACGAAGTTATCAAACAAGAGGTTTTAAAACTTCTTGATGTGGGATTGATTTACCCTATATCTGACAATCCTTGGGTTAGCCCAATTCATTGTGTTCCTAAAAAGGGTGGCATTACCGTTGTCACCAACGAGGATAACAAGTTGATTCCAACTCGTTTGGTCACGGGTTGGCGAGTATGTATTGACTATCGAAAGTTGAATGAAGCCACCCGTAAAGACCATTTTCCTCTCCCTTTTATGGACCAAATGCTTGAAAGACTTGCGGGGAATGAATACTACTGCTTCCTCGATGGTTTCTCGGGTTACTTCCAAATCCCCATTGATCCCCAGGATCAAGAGAAGACTACCTTCACATGCCCCTACGGAACTTTTGCTTACAGACGTATGCCTTTCGGCTTATGTAATGCACCAGGCACGTTCCAGAGGTGCATGATGTCTATCTTTTCCGACATGATCGAGAAAACTATGGAGGTATTCATGGATGACTTCTCAGTCATCGGGGATTCATTCCATTCTTGTCTCTCCCACTTGGAACAAATGCTTAAACGTTGCAAAGAAACGAATTTGAGTCTCAATTGGGAGAAGAGCCACTTTATGGTTAAGGAGGGCATTGTCCTCGGCCATAAAATTTCAAAAGACGGGATTGAGGTTGACAGAGCCAAAATCGATGTCATTGCTAAATTACCTCATCCCACCACCGTTAAAGGTGTTAGGAGCTTTTTGGGTCACGCCGGCTTCTACCGTAGGTTTATCCAAGATTTTTCTAAGATTGCCCGGCCTATGACCCATCTCCTCGAGAAGGATGCTCCTTTCATATTCTCTCCTGAGTGCATCGAAGCTTTTGAAACATTAAAGAAAAAGCTTACCGAGGCACCGATTCTTGTTGCCCCCGATTGGGACCTACCTTTTGAGCTTATGTGCGATGCTAGTGGTTTTGCCATAGGTGCGGTCTTGGGGCAACGAAAAGCAAAATACTTTCAGCCTATACACTACGCCAGCAAAACTATGACCGAGGCTCAGGGTCATTACACCACCACTGAAAAAGAACTCCTAGCTGTGGTGTATGCCTTTGAGAAATTCCGGTCATACTTAATCCTGACTAAATGCGTAGTGTACACGGATCATTCGGCTTTGAAATACCTATTTGCAAAACAAGATGCAAAGCCAAGGCTACTCCGTTGGGTTCTCCTCCTCCAGGAATTTGATATCATTATCCGTGATAAAAAGGGAGCTGAGAACCTTACTGCTGATCATCTCTCACGATTAGAAAACCCTCATCAGGATGTGTCCGAGAAACAGGAAATAAATGAAACATTTCCTCTCGAGACACTCAATGCGGTTGCTTTTCGTGGTGACTCTACTACCCCATGGTTTGCCGACTTTGCAAATTACCATGCGGGTAACTTCATCGTGAAGGGGATGACGTCCCAACTGAAGAACAAATTCTTCAAAGACGTTAAACATTACTTCTGGGACGACCCCTTCCTCTTCAAAATCTGTGCCGATCAAGTCATCAGGCGATGTGTATACGGACAGGAAGCCGCTGATATTCTCAAGGCTTGCCATGCTGGACCCACCGGGGGCCACCATAGTCCTAACTACACCGCCAAAAAGGTGTTTGATTCTGGTTTCTATTGGCCCACGATCTATAAGGATGCCCACGAGTTAGTCAAAGCTTGTGACGCTTGTCAGCGTCATGGGAATATTTCACAAAAGAACGAAATGCCACAAAATGCCATTCAAGTTTGTGAAATCTTTGACGTCTAGGGCATTGACTTTATGGGGCCATTCCCATCTTCTCGTGGAAACAAATATATTCTCGTGGCTGTTGACTACTTGTCAAAATGGGTTGAGGCTAAGGCCTTACCCACTAACGATGCCCGAGTTGTTGTGAAATTTCTGAAATCCCTCTTTGCTCGTTTTGGAACTCCACGTGCCATCATTAGTGATCGCGGTACTCACTTTTGCAATGATCAATTCGCAAAAGTCATGCTAAAGTACGGTGTTACTCATCGTCTTTCTACCACGTATCACCCACAAACAAGTGGGCAGGTGGAGGTTTCCAACCGTGGTATAAAACGGATTCTTGAGAGGACAGTAGGTGAAAACCGTGCTTCCTGGTCGGATAAACTAGATGATGCACTCTGGGCTTTCCGTACAGCTTACAAAATACCCATCGGGTGTACTCCATACAAGCTTGTATACGGGAAGGCGTGTCATTTACCGATCGAGCTCGAGCACAAAGCCTACTGGGCCTTGAAACATGCTAACTACGACCTTCATAAAGCGGGTGATCACCGTAAGGTTCAACTCATTGAATTAAACGAACTTCGTGATCAAGCCTACGAGAACTCTTTGATCTACAAAGAAAAGACAAAGAAGATTCACGACTCTAAGATTAAGAACCGCGTTTTCAACGTCGGTGACAGAGTTCTTCTTTTTAACTCAAGGTTAAAGATCTTCTCGGGGAAATTAAAAACCCGATGGACTGGACCATTCACTGTCGCTAAAGTATATCCATATGGGACTGTTGAGTTATATCAACCCAAAGGTCCCAACTTCAAAGTGAATGGTCATCGTTTGAAACACTATTTTGGAGAGGACATACCACCTATGGTTGTCCCTGATCTCCAAAATTTCCCCATGGACCAATGAATTCGGGGATCGAGTCAAGCTAGTGACTCGGTGAACAAAAATTAGCAAAATATATGGGTTTTCACCCGTATTTCTGACTTCTTTCTACTTTCTACTACTCTAGTGTGGGGGAGTGGCCGTCCCCCACCTTTTGAAAAGTAAATATGTATATAAGTTTCAGTTCAAAATATATATATATATATATATATATATATATATATATATATATATATATGAAAAAAAAATGAAAAATGTTTATATAAACAGATAAATAAAGTGAAAAATAAAATCGATATTTCCACAGTTAGATTCGAATATTAGCTTTTTCCGTTCAGAGATTCGGTATAATAGCCGGGACTTTGAATATTGAGGACAATATTCAATTCTAGTGTGGGGGGGGGGGGGGGGGGGGAATTCTTACGAATTTTATCCCAAAACTTTCTAAGTACCCCCATTTTAGGCCTAAATTTTTCAAAATTTTTTCACTTTATTTCAAAATTTTTGTGGTAATCAGTCCGCCAAAGTCTAAATGACAAATGGATTGGCTAGTCCTGGAGCAAACGGCTCTTGGTAAAGACATCTCAAACCCGTTGATGGCTTGCAATTTGCCAAAAATTGTATGGTTCCTCAACTCCCCATATCCTCAAAAGCAAATGAGTTGGCTAGCCCGCAAGATTATGGCTTGTGGTAAAGGCCGTGGAAAATCCATAATTGGTAATCAGCTCACCAAGATGTTGACTCAGTCCATCAAGATGCTGGCTAGTCTAGAAGCAAACGGCTTTTGGTAAAGACTAATCAAATCCGTTGACAGCTGGTGGTTTGCTCAAAATCACACGGTTATCAGGTGTGCCACAGTTCTTACACCTGGCTACTCCAGAAGTGATGGCTTTCGGTAAAGAGATTTTCAAATCCATCAAGTTTTTCTCAAAAGATTGCTAGGGACTAGCAATGTTTTAGTGTGGGGGATTGATGAGTGTGTAAATATTCATCATTTTTACCTTTTCTGAGATGCCAAAACATCTAAAAACACTCAATATTGAATCAAAATAGTGAAAATATCCCAGGAAAGTGTTTTATATGTTTCAAGTGCAAAACAATCAAAAACAGATGAAAAACGCACAAAGTTTGCAAAATTGGCAGTTTCAGTCCCTCAACTTTCAAAAGTAGTCCAATCTAGTCCCTGGTTATTTTAAAAACTTGAAAAAGTCACCAAAGGTCCTTTTAAATCAAAAAGTTACACAATTAGTCCTTTGGTGCAAAGTTTCACAAAATGTCAAGTTTAGTCCCTGAACTTTGAAAATTGTCAAAAATGGTCCCTAGGATATTAAGAACTTTGAGAAAAACAAATTTTGTCCTTGCACTAATCTTTTATGGCAGGATTGGTCCTTGGTGGAAAAGTTTGGTGAAATTACACAATTGGTCCCTGAAGTTTGAAAGTTTGGCAGTTTTAGTCCCTGGTGAAATAAAAATGGAAAAATCATACCATGACCTCATACTATTCATGATTTGGCAAGAAATACCCCTTGAAATATTTTGGAAGAATGCCAAAACCCAACCCCCAACTTTCGGCTTATTACAAAAATGGTCCTTGTGAAATACATAACCATAACCGGACCCTTATTATTAATTCAAAACCAAAAACCAAACCCAATCCAATATAAAGCCCACTCCCATCCCCTATCCTAGGCCCATCTACAATCCAGCCCACACCACCCAAAATAATATAAGTCGGGGTCAAACTTTGACCCCCTTGGTCAAAGCCGGTCAAACACAATCATCTTCCCTTTCCCAGCCTCCCCCACACCCCCACAACCTGCCAAACTCCACCACCCCACACTTGCATTAAATGCATCATCACAAACCCACCACCCTCACCCAACTAGACAACCCACAATTAATGCTTCCCCCCCCCCTACACGCTAAACAGTCCCAATTGCTCCCATTATTTTTGGCGCGAAAAAATTTCAAAGGCTGAGATTGGCTTATAGTGATCCAACGGTTCAGATATTTGATGGGAAATGATCAGAGGCTCAAGAAAACCCTAATGGACATCTATAAAAGGCAGAAGAAAGCAAGGAAGCAAGGGTGTAGTTTATTAAGCATTTTTAGTATCGAATTAAATTTAGTTTTTAAAAGCAGTTGTAATTTTCTTAATTCCAGCATTGTAGTAGTTAACTAATTGTATTTCAAGTCTTTTCAAGTTATAAAAAATCAAGTTTCAGTTCTGTTCTTTGTCATTTCCATTTTCTCAATTTATGCATTTCTCAATAAGCTTAGTTGTGAATTGTACCAAGATTCATGGACTGAAATAAGCTCACTTAGGTTCCATAAAGCTTATTGAAGCTTTTAGAGACCCTAAAACTCGGTATTAATAGAAAAAATCAAAAATATAAAAAAAGTCAACCATAGTCAACTGTTCTTGTTTTGAGTTTGATTTCAGGTTTGGAGAAGCTTTGAAGAGCAAGATTGGAAGTGAAATTAGCCTATCTAAAGATAGGCATCAGTGGAAAATCCCTTGTTCATGCTAGGGATGATTTGTAAGAATTTGCTCATTTAAAATTTTCCTCTAAAAACTTAGTTTCTGACTGCTTGCTTAAATTTGATCATCTGTGTTTGTTTGTGCTTATTTGAGTTCTGTTTAGTTAAATTGTAGCTTAAAATATTTAACTTGTTCATTAGATCTTGTAGTATTTTAAATCCTAGATTTAACAGTCTAGACTGCATAATTGATATTGTTGTGTGTTTGTGGTTAATCTTTGTTTCTAAGCAGTCTTTTAAGTCTAATACTTGATAAAAACCTGAATTGGACAAGTCTCATAAGCTCTAATGAACCTTAACTCTTAAAATCACAAAACAGTCTTACTTAAGGGGTGTTTGGCTTATGTTTGTTCAGGGTACACCAGGGTGATTTCATTGTTGTTTGTTGTTTCTCTCAGTCACATTAGGTATCACTAGGACTAATCAAGAATTAAAAGTGATAGGTTTAATACAAAAAAGTCAAAATCACCCTCACCACCCCATTGTCTGTTAACTGTTGGGACTTAGGCTCCTAAATCCCATCATTTCATTTTAAAAGTTGTTGTTCTTCACTAATTTGGTCTTTTAGTAGCTTATCATAACATATTAAATTAGTTTAGATCATCAGAAATCCATTTAAGTCAAAGTTCAAGTGTTTATCAAAAAGTCAACATTGCACATCTCAGGTTTTCCCAAAAACTCCAAGATTTTTGTAGAATTTAGCATTAAGGTTTAAAGGTTGAAACTTGTTCCTAATTGAAGTATACCAGCTCTATTTTAAGATCCCATAATCACTTGATTTTTGTGATTTTTTGTGTGGGCTCCACACACCTCCAAAAACACTTGCAGGGGAACTACCCTCCCCTGCACCAGCATACCATCACAACACCACCAACTTTGGTGGTGGCCACAGCCCACCTCAGTGGACCCCAATGGTTCTTTTTTGGTTTCCCCAACCCCCTCCTACCAGGGATCAGAGTTTGACCCTTTGGTTGACCTAGAAACAAGTGGACCCCACCTGGAATCCACCCCAAAGTCTATCCCATTTCTGTGTCAAATGCAAGTTTTCAAAAGTGCTTATTTAGTTCTTATCAGCTTATTTGTGATCATTGCTTGTTGTTTTCAGCTTATTTAAGTTTATTTAGCTTATTTGTATCTAGTTTCATCATTGTGGACCCCACATTCAGTCATTTGTGCTTATTTGCTTACTCAGTCAACAAAAGTCAAACTGTTTAAGTAAAGGGGGTGCATACTGCTTATTTTTAAGCTTTGTAAAAACTTGTTTCACAAAAGTATCTTATTTTCATCTTATAATTAGCTGTCAAAAAGAAAAACTCCAAAAAAGCAAACATAAAAATAGTGATAGCTTCTATTTAATAGAAACTATCTTTTTCATTTTTCATTTCAGCTTATTTATAAGCACTTTTCCATTTTTATAATTTTATAAATTTTCTAGTACCTTTAAGTATTTAACATAATTTTCTTAGATTTTTCCTAATCTGTTTACTATTTATTAGATTTAAAACTAGTTTAATTAATTAAATAGGTAATATTAGTTATTAATTAGTTTTCTTAAATTTTTAGTAACAACAGTAGGTTTTTATAATTTTTCTAGGTTTTATAAATTAGTTAAGACTTTTAGAAAATATATTTTTAGTTTCTACTGTTCATTTTCCATTTTTCTTATTTTAATTGTTTAAATTAGATTTAAAGTAATTAAAAGGTAATTAATTAGTGGAATAGTCTTAAATATAATTTTTAGAGGTCTTTATAATTTTGTAGGATTCCTGTGATGGTTAAATAATTTTATAAATTTTCTCATAATTTTCTAAGTTAATTTAGTATTAATAGTAATTTAAATTAGTTGAATTAGTTTAATTAAGTTAATTAGTTTTTAGTTAATAATAAAACCATGAAAAGACAAAAATATTTATTTTTATTTTTTCTACTTTCTTCAAGTTCAAATTTAAGTTTAGAAATTGTTTTTGCAAATTTTTAGTTTAATTTGTAATCCTTGTAATTTTTAGTTAATTTAAATTAGATTTTAATTAGTTTAATTAATTAAATAATATTTAAATAGTAAAATAATCATTCTTATAATTTCACTTTCATTTTTCAATTTACTTTTAATTTTAAGTTTCAAAAGCAGCCCCTGTAGTTTGTAATTGTTCAAAACCCACTCTTCCTGTCTGTTACGTGAATCTTGATTGTGAATTTGTGCATATACTTATATATCTGATTTTTGTGAATATTATCTCATTGTACAAATACCAAAATATCAGTGGCAAAATCAATTCCATATCATCTACTGTCCTCAGTGCCACTCATTCCTAAACGATTTCAAATAGCACCATTTCAATCTCGTTGGGACTTAACGACCCGGGGACACACTATACTATCACCGGAGTATTGGTCTAGGTAGCTTGACTTAGTTGACCATTTACTTGGTCAATTTAAGTTGACTGTTTAGCATCAATCATTTACTCAACTCATATTTCCAAATGTGACCAGAAGTTCACTGAGTTTTTATAGTCGAGTATTATATGGTTGTTTTTAAGTCGATAAGCACTTAGCTATGAGAGCCAAAAATTAAGTGTTGTTTATATTCATGTTTCTCAGTTATGGCCATATTAGAACTTTATTTATAATGATACGTTATATTACTAGTTACATATTATTGCGCCACCTCATGCAAGCCACTAGCAAATCTTTAAGTTTTCAACGTGAGTATTTTATACGCGAGATAGCTATGGTACGAGGGTAAATGTTGAGATAACAACAGAATGTGTTATAATGAATTGTGAATGGGTTGGGAGACTTACTACACCAACTGATGGTGGGAAACGATGTGGAAGACGAACTAGGGGCGAGTGAGATATGGAACCAAAACAACTCCAAGCCTTCGAACCCGTCGTGTAGCTACACCAAAATGTCTAAGAACTAGCAAGAATGACCCTTGGCACTTCCTTGTTCTCCTCCTCTCCTTCTCGTTCAACAGGAACAACATCAAGGTGAAATGTTGGTTGTGTTTATTATGTGTGAGTAAATTGTCATCTTGCATGGTTTGCTTCTCTTCTACTTCTCACGTCAGTAAAGACATGAGTGGTTTGGGTTTTTTTTTGAATTATGATGAGACAGTAGGTAAGTACGTAAGAGAGGTCTGTTTGTGATTTCATGTTGTGTAAATTGAAGTGATGTTCACTGTAGGTTCAAGAAGATTACGCATACGAGTGTTGCGAGCTAAACCAAGACCTGACTAGAAATCATGAGCAAGTGTTTAACACTCCAATGCATGACTCAAACCCCTTGCATTCTAGTCCATCACTCTCGACTCAGTAGCATGTAAAACACTCAGATGTGAGAAGTTTGTGTGTGCGAAGTGAACCAACTGCATGTGGTGTTTATATACATAAGCTGGAACGTGATAAGTGGCAGAATGGAGTAGGGATAGAATGTTTGCATGTTCTTTGATTGGCCAAAATGGAGGTGGGGTGAGAGTTTGCACCTGGTTTTTTTGGGTCGTTTCTGGGGCAGTGAACGAGTGAGGGAGGTTACCAAGTTTATTGTTCTTGAATCCTTGTAATATGGTCTCTAGTCTCTTGTCCTTTCAGGTTTGTTTACTAGTGTCTAAACTTAGAAGCAAAAGAAGATGAAAGGGTCGGTTTGGGTTTGTAGTTCTCAAAGGTCCACAAAATATTTTATGCTTTCATTTGTATATATATAGGTACGTTAAGTGGGTAAGAGGGGAAAGAGACAAGAGTGTGTGTAAGTACTTGGAGTGTGTCATAGCTTTTGTAAGGAGTATCATGGTTTTGGTCTTGCTTGATCGACACCTGGGACAAAAGAAAGGGTTGGTTTGTGTTGTTTATTTGTTCGGTTATACGAATGGATTTTTAAGTAACACGCAAATTTGTATTAAGTTGAAAGAAAAATGAATTAATCGAGCTGAGCTTTGGTGATATTTAAAGTAGCAAACGTACGTTAAAATGGGAAATAATTATCATTCGTGATTCCTTGTCGTGAGGATAATTGAGTCGTGAAATAATATAAATATGTTGTTAAGAGACTTCGTAAAAGATTTGGCCAAAGTAAACAAGCATAAGCCAGTTATATTTAAATAAAATTTACAAAGTTGGGCTTGAATTAGTTCATGATTTGGAATAACGGGTAGGCATGCAAGGGTGATTTAAAGGATGTGAATATATGTTACAATATCCGTTTCGTAACATAGTTGAATAAAAGCAAAAAAATTTAGCCCGTAAAATGGATAGTTGAATGGTGACGATAGATTACTCGTGTTAATCATTTAAAATTAAGAGGGGAAATTTACGGGATGTTATACGGACCATATGAGAATGAGTTTCAAGTTCATAATCACCAACTTTCTATTAGAATGACAAACTAAGCCCAATTTTCGGTAGGGACTCAAATCCACAATTAAATAGTTGAGCCATATTTTATCTTTTGAAAGACAACTGACCATCTCACAATATATATATATATATATATATATATATATATATATATACGCAATAAATCTATTTCATATGTCTGTAACAATGTTTGAATCCACAATTATTTGGTTGGAGAATATTCTTACACAACACGAGGTGTCATTATGCTATAAGCCGTTTGGTTGATAAGACTATTATGGACAACGTTGGTTCAACCGTTTGTTCCACCATGATCTTCAGGATAGAAAGCTGTGAAATGCATTGCGCTTATACCGTAAATAATCATAAAAAACTTTGTTTTCTAGACTTATCAATATTTCTACATATATCATTTGTTTATTTATGATTTTAAATGTGGAGATATAAGCAATGGTCCATGGGTATGTTGCAAGTTGCACATAAGGTCTAGAACCAAAATTTCCGTTTTAGTTATCTCATTCCTATAATTTAGGTTTTCATTAAACAAAAAAGTAGTTACTAAGATTGTCATATCAGATTTAGGTATGATATGATCCGATTCAACGCATCAGAAAAATACAATTAACACGAACATAATTAATCCCTTAAGTTGATCTGTTTAAACTTCACCATCACTATAACACGACTTTTACCACAAACCAACACCACAACTCGTCACATCCCACCACCATCATTAACCAAACTTTCCATTGTAAGATTAGAAAGATTAGACAACAACAACAAAAAGTGCACCATTTAAACCAAATTAAGCTACCATCAAATGACCTAGCGCTAATTTACCTAAACTCCTCACCAGAGGTTTAGGTCAGTAAGTACACATTTTCAGATGAAAAAAAAAAAAAAAAAAGAAAAGAAAAAAGAATCGTGACGATTATAAGGATCACTAAATTAAGCTGCGTACATGTTACTTATTCGGTTAGACCAAATGCAAAAAAGAATTAATTACCGGACCAAAATGTAAAACATATAATCTTTCTAATTCAAAATTATAATTTCCGTTTTTATTATTAGATGTCATAAAATAATAGTCCACTTCTTATCTGAACCAATGAAAATAAAGTTTAAAGGATAATAATGATATGTCATTGGTTGAATAATCAATTAGACTAAATTTTTTAAACTGTGTTTTATTTATTTATTTTTCTTTTCGAGAAGACAATTGGTGGAGGGAGTAAATAGCGAACCAAACCAGGAACCCAAACTTGAAAACACAAAACAGTGAGTCGGTTGAGACTTTTGACACGATTTCCCCCTCATCCCCTCAACTTCTCCCTATAAATACTTCTTCTATACACTTTTTTGTTCATAAATCAAACCCCAATCTTTATCACCAATAAAAAAAATAATAATGGGTAAATGGAATTGTCATAGAAGAACATGGAGACCCAAAAATTATTACCGTGATCAAAGAATCCCATCTCCACCTACTTATTACGACACTGAATTCAAATTTCGAGGTAAATTTTTTCAATTTTTATTATACCCTTTTGATCTTTTTTGTATTAATTGTATTGGGGTTATTGATTTATGTTTTCTTGATAATATTGTTGTAGATTTAATAATGTTGTTTGGTTTGGTTTTTTTAGTTTTGGTGATTTCAAGTGTTGATAAAAGATTTGAGATTAAATTTTGATGTGTGGATTAGTAATTAAGAATTGGGTTGTTAAGGTTTTGTATAAAAATGAGTAATTTGAGAAAAAGGTAGTATTTTTATGCGAGTGTGAGGATTTATTTGGTGGATTGAATGTGTGATGTAAGTAGTTGATTTAGGATTTTGCTTTTTTGAGGTTTGGGATAGAGATGCGACTAGGGTTAGTGCAAGGATGGCGTTGATTTGATGATTAGTGTATTAAAGAACAAATTATATAAACTGTGCTATAACGTAACTCTTAGAGGTTAACCTGGCATTTTGAAACGAACTCCAGCCAAACTAGTAACTAGCATTTTGATAGGTCCCTGCTTGCTAAGTAAATCGGCTACATTCTCATGGAAATAAAGAGGGATGCCGGATGTAGAGCCTGCTATCGAAGAAGACAACTCCCATCTAGGTCAATGGATTTTGAAAACATAGAAGAAAGCAGCATCCCGCTCAATGCAAGTAGGGAAAAATAATTGAACAAAATAACTTACTTGAGCTGTAGAATACTCCGTATACTATACATACACGATCAACCACCCCTAACCAAATTTTGACTTAATTGTCAAGAAAGTTAGTTAACTTTTCTCTTATTCTGCAAGTAATTATTTTGCGAAATAAGAGGTCAAACATATCAATGTTGTCGAATGCGTTGTAGATACTGTTGGAACATTAAGTTGATGTACAGGAAGGAAACTGCAAGTAGATTAAACTATTTGAGAGAAGATTATCAGTAAGCATTGACAAAGTTTATAATGTGTGCCGCATACTGACGAATAACATTCTGGAGTATACATGAAGTATTGTTTTAATATGTATTGCTCGAAAACATGGTTTCTGACTTATCTGTGCGTATTTAAATTATCCAAAATCGTATGTGCTTGTATCATTTGAGTTGGAACTGGAGTTACATGGCACATGTTGCTTTTATGTTTTAACATATTCGTGGTCAGTGTCTTAGCTCATCCATGAATGCATCGTATGATATTTAGATCTTATTGCATGCTCATCTCATCATATCAACATTTCTTGGAGAAATGGAGGTACGTGTCACGGACAGTGCTACACTATATGCTGGGTGGCCGTGGTTCTAGATGGCATTAAATTTGTCAAATATTTTCAAACCCACACCTCTAAGCTTCTCATCTTGATACAGTTATGCAACTTTTTTTCTGGCAAAATAGGCTCATTAATTGGAGGTGGCAGTTTTGACTTATCTATAGCTTAGTATATTTATTTAGGCTGTACATCATATGGGTCAAACAGGAAATGTTTGACCCATTTATAGCTGAGTAGGTTGATTTGGGTTCCACATATGGTCCCTGACGCCGGGCCTGTGGCGGTTATCTTTATTTTGGGGAGTGTTTTGTAATTACAGATACACATTACCACCACCCATTAGCCACCTCTGTTTTATAGAGCACGTATTTGTATCTAATACTCTGTCTGTCTTGTCATCTGTTTTATGTATATTTTTGGATTTTAACTGACTTTAAGGTTAATTTATGCATCAGGAGCATGGAAAAACGCTGACCTACCATGGGAAGAGCGATTCTGCATTTCAGTAGGAATTCCGTGGGAAAAAGTAGTCAATGCCAAGAAATACATCGGCAGTTACGACAATGTGGTGAAGTGGAACGATTCAGCTGGTGAAGCAACATTTTGTGAGGCTAAAAAACGATTTTGGGCAAAAATTAATGACATTCCTACTGATGTTCCTCAGCCTGATCCCGACATGTATAATGAAGATATTGATTGGAATCCAAAAATCGATCTTGATTTGATAAAGGATTTGGATTTAGCTTATTTCAATCCCGATGAGGCGGGAAAGTTAGAAATATATAATGCGACCAATAAAAATGACGGGTTTCCCCCTGGATGTATTATAGGACTGGATGATAACAAAAACCCTAACTATGGTTGGAAATGCTCCAATAAATCTGAAAATAAAAATAATTCTGACCCTTGGGAGCGAGGGTTTACTCAAGACGAAAAGGATGTAAAAGACGCATGGGGCATTGGTGGTGAGGCCAGCACCTCATGGCAAAAGGATGTTACATGGGGAGATGGTGCGAGAAATAACTCATGGCATTGGAACCAATTTAATAACGGAAACCCCAGTAGACAAAGGGGAGATTACAGTGGTAATTCTTTTGGAAGGGGTCAATGGCGTGGTCAACGTGATGCTGGTTATGGTCAAGGTGGTCAAAGACATAATGGAAATGGTTGGGGGTCAAATGTTAGCTGTAGAAAACGAGAAGGTGAACAGTATACAGGAAATTACAAGAGTGCTAGAGTTCAATATGATGGTTATAGGGAAGGTTATCAGTATCGAAGGTAACTGTTAATAGAGTATAAGTAGTTTATGATGCGTATATGAACCAAAAGATCTCTTTGCCATATTATTATACGTACCCTGTGCTTGATTTTTGTTAGCTTGGCTTTGGCAAGATCTTCTTCTGGTACAACTTTTGTGCATCTCAACTGCCTGGAAATGTACCATTTCCAATTTTTTTTAACTTACTTTTGTATACTATGCACTTCGTTATGTCAAAGACTAGCATCTTTTCTTGACACTAAACTAATGTCCGCAAATGTAAAACTTTTTTTTTTTTTTTTTATCATGCTAGGATAAGCTTAATTTCTCTACTCGTAATTCTGCAGACGATTGAGTGCTGTTATTGTGACTTGTAATATAACTCAGCTGCGCTATAATGTTCAATTGAAATACATATAGGTTGTGCTCGTTAAGACACTGGTGTCCGTTTCTTTTGACTTTAGAAATTGTTAATACACGGTAACTCACGTAATTGCGTGATTGATGTTTCTTTTTGCTGGCATTTGCTAAGATGAATATATCGGAAAATTATAAGATTATCATATTAAATATCACATTTATTCAAATTAATTTACTGCTGAAATGTATTACTCGTAGATGTATTTGTTTTAAAAGGAACATTTGAGCATTACTAATCTCTAAAATCAATCAGCATAGACGAACAAAATGTGAAATATGTTGTGAAACAACGGCCTAATAGCACAATAAGAACAATAATCAAAAGAATATAAAAGAGTATGAGAGGGAAAGATAGAACTTGTTATTGGTGTATCTCATATCACATTAGGTGCCTTTATTTATAGGGACCTCAACATAAATAATATTAAGTACAATATTGGAAGTTACATATTAAACATAAAGGTGGAGGTTACTAGTTAGGGGGTATGAATGTGATAATGAATATGTACAATCATTATAATAAATATTCATAACATTCCCCCTTGATTGTACATCATTCTAAATACGCTTTGGATATTGCCTCATTAAAAACCTTGCTTGGAAAAAACCTAGTGGGAGAAAAACCATAGCTAAGGGAAAAAGAGTGGAATGCGTATTATTCCCCCTCATAATCACTTTACTTGAGCTTACTGAAACGCCGCATTTCGATGCCATATAACAATTTCTTAAATGTTGAGGTAGAGAGTGCCTTGGTAAATAAATCTGCTAGATTGTCGCTTGAACAAATCTTTTAAACAATAATATCGCCATTCTTATAAGTCATGAGTAAAAGAAGAACTTCGGTGAAATGTGCTTGGTTCTGTCACCTTTAATAAACCCTTCCTTAAGTTGAGCAATGCATGCTGCGTTGTCCTCATGTTAAATTGTTGGTCCCTCATTTCCCACATAAGTACCACAACATTCACCAATATGTAGTATGGAGTATAACATTTCTTAACCAAACACATTCTCGGCTTGCTTCATGAATGGCCAAACTTTTTGCATGATTAGTTGAAGTGGCTGCGATTGTTTGCTTTACGGAACGCTATAAAATTGTAGTATTGCCATGTATGAATACATAACCAGCTTGAGACCGACTAATATGAGGGTCAGACCTGTATCCTGCATCTACATATCCAACTAAATTCGAATTTGATTGGTTAGTGAAATATAAACCCATGTCCTTTGTATCATAAAGATACCGAAATATTTGTTTTACTCCATTTGAGGATTATGCCTCGTTAAAACCTTACTAGATAAAACCCAATGGGACAAAATTCTAGTGAAGTAAAAAGAGTACATAGCTCCTTTATACGCTTGGGGATGTTGCCTCATTAAAACCTTGCCGGAAAAACCCTGTGGGGACAAAACCATGGTCAAGGAAAAAAGAGTGCAACGCGTATCTTCTCTCCCTCTGATGATCACATCACTTAATCTTATTGAGTCAGTAAAATGCACATTGAAGTGTCTTGATAGAATCACGTGAATAAATATTCTCTTCATGTTATTTTCATATCCATTTTAAGGATTAACGTACGTCATATATCTCATTCAAGTACATCATCGTACTTCACAAGTTATTCATTGCAAACACAATTAATTCAATTGATATATCATATCATGTATGACCATTAGCGAGAATCATAAATGTTTAATAAACATTTTAGTATGACACTTTAAATCGATATTGTGATCATCATCTTTATAAATTAGGGGGTCTTTTACACATCATTTGACCTCATAAACATGAGTCTCGTTTATCCGTTTAAGGATAGCTAGCATTTTTCATGATGCACAAAGTTTATTGTCAAGATGTACAATTCGTAAATTAAGACACACTTTGTCTTTTGTTTCAAATTCAATTTCTATGTATTCAATCACCTTTACAATAAAAAAAACATATTGTATGAAACTTAAACCATATCCAAGATCTTTTAATAAAGTTTCATACGCAAACATGGCACAGTACTATACGTTAAGGTGATTATTATACATATGCCGAAAACATGATTAGTTCAATACAATCAAATACTATTCTCGAGAACTTTTCTTATATGCTATAAAAAAATCACTAGCATGCTCCATGCATTTTATATGGTATAATGAAATCTCAAAATCACATGAGCTATATTCATTAACTTTTAGACGCATATCAATTACTCTTATATTGCTAGACTTAAATACATTATTAGATCCACCACATGAGAACATGTCTCCTTATGATCATTTTCATGTCTTGATGAATATATTGTGTGCCATTAGTCATGCCTTAAATATAAAAGTTACAATACTTTAATTTCGCTTCCTCATAAAGACTAACGCATATCCAATAATTTACGCATTCATATTTACGGACTTCAAGTCCCAGTACCCATGTCTCGTCACAAAAGACTTCATTCTTTCATTACTTCTTTGCGTCTTTACATCCTTTGGCCACTCATTTATTCATTTGCACTTTCCGCAGGTATGCTTTCATGATCCTCACCATGATTATAGCGTTGATGAGGCGAAAAATGAATCACTTTTAGGGGGTCATTTAAGCCCGGAATTGAATTTATTTGATCAAATATTGCCCTAAGTCGTTCCTTTTGTGATTTTAGGTACTTGGGAGTGAATTCTGGAAAATGAAGCAATTCGGACGTTTTTGGAGCATAAAAGTGAAGAAAACGGCAAAGACTTAATTTTTCATGCTGAGAACAGTACCTGACGGCGTCAAGAGGAAGATCCTGACGGCGTCAAGAGTAAAAACCATGACGACCCAGTGAAATCCTGACGGCGTCACAACAAGGGCGTCAAGACCATTTTTGGTGACGGCCTGCATAAGGTGAATACATGACGGCGTCAGACCCAGATCTAGGCAGTCCGAGAAACTATTTGGCGGCGAGATGACGGCGTCAGACATTTGTTCTTGACGCCGTCACCCATCAAAATCTATATATAGTTTTCTATTTTTCATTGATAAAAAGAGGAACTTGTGTGGAAAAAACTAGGGCCGAACTTTGTAAACCCTAGGTCATATTTTACAGTGTTTTCAAGGGTTTTCACCCCTTGAATCCTTTCATGTTCAATTGAGATAAGTCTTCTCTTAATTCAATCAATATGTCTATGTGTTGGTTGATTATATCTTATGTTTGTCTTGATTTTAACATGCTAGGCTAGATCTATCTTGTGTTTGCTTAGATGTAATGAAACCTAGATGTTAATTATGTGTTGATTACTTGTTTATGGTTGTATTGGATGAATGATTTCAATGTTAGGCTTAAGAAAACTGGCAGATCTCCATTGTGTAAACATGCTTGAACGTCTTAAGAAACATGAACCGATGTGTACTAGGTTTTATTGGTTGTATTTAATGCATGAGCAAATTCTAATGATCCCATGTTAGGAGCTTCTTAGCCGGCTCGACATAGGAGTGAAGTAGGCGTTCATAGGATTGGGGAAGTAAGTACGCCACCTGACTCCTCCCGAACCGTCACTTATTTATCACACAAGCTAACCGCTTGTGAACGGTCAACCGTAACATCTAAATGGAGCCCGGGAGGAACTAGCAAAGTTAATCCGTGGGTCTTAAGTACAGAAAAAGTACGTGAGTACAGAAAAGTACATCCCCAGGTCGTTATGTCCCAACGAGGTGTGAACGTGATACTACAATGACTTGTAATGTTGAAATAATATATAAAATATAAAAATAGGAATCTGATTGACTAACACTGAATGTGAATAGTAATAGCTCTGTCACAGCTAGTTCAATTAAGAAACGTACAATCAGAAACCTTAAAATGATAAAGTATATACAAACGTACGTTTAGTTTAAAATAAACGTAAACGTAACGAATAAAACAAAACTTTCCTAAAGAGGGAATTTGCATGCCTTAACGGCTTAAATGCAAATTAAAAAGAAATAAAATAAATAACTATATGTACAAAGTTATTATTATAGTACGAAAACCTAGAAAACTAAAATGCGTACGTAAACGTTTAAATAAACGTCTACATACAAAATAAAAAGTGAATACCGTCAAATATAACTCTCACAAATGTGAAAATTATATTTTTGGAATCCTAAAAGAATAATAAAATTATTAGAAAATTAAAAATATTTATTATACACTTATATTAATTATTATTAATTAAAACTATTATTAACTATTTAATAATTATCTAGATACTAAGAAAATGTAAAATAAACCTAAATAAATAAAACAAAAACTTAGAAAAGTTAAAAGTACTATAAAAGAAATTTTGAAACTTAAAAATATATTTATTATACAAGTATTCTATTTATTATTAATTATTTACTATTATCTAATTACTAATACTATTATTAAATTATTATATATACTAAATAAGAAAACAAAAATCTAAAACTTTTTACATAATTTTAAAATACTTATAAGAAGTTAAGAAAAATATAAAAACTATATTTTATATACAAAAATAAGAAAACTTAATTAAAAACTATTATTTATTAATTAGACTAATTAAACTAAATTAATTATTATACATACTAAACTTATTTATAAAATTATAAAACTTTTTATAAAACTTCCTAAGTATCTCAGGAATAAATAAAAAATATAAAAAATTTATAAAAATTATAAATAAACTATTTTACTAATTAATTACTTACTTAGTATTTAAGATCTAATTAACTAATTTTAATTAAGGAAAATAGGAAATGAACAGTAATAATTAGGAAATTATTTTTTACAAATACCTAATGGTCTATAAGACTTTTAAAAAATATAAAAAGATATTGTTATTAACTAAAAAGTATTAAAACTATTTAATTACCTAATATTACTTAATTACTAATTAAACTAGGATTAATTAAAATAAATATTACGTGAACAGTAAAAATTATGGAAAAATTACAGAAGGTATATTTTATGATAAAAAGCCTAGGAAAATTAAGTGGGAGTCAACAGCTTATTCAAATAAGCTGTTATAAGCTAAACAGCTTATTTAGGCTTATTTTACAAAAACAACCTTAAGTATATTATTTAGGGAGAGTCCAACGGAACTGGTGCCCCAGAGCTACTGGAAGGGGTGAGGGTACATAAGCATGCATACTAGCGAGAGGTCTCAGGTTCGAATCCACCCACACCCATTTTTGCATTTTTATTTTATTTTTTATTTTTCTTTTTGCAAATCTAATAAGTAACTAATAATAAGTAATTTTAATAAAGCAACTTTTTTTCAAAACTAAGCAATAAGCTGTGTAACAGCTTATTTCTTACACAGTTGGCTTTTTAAGCATTAAGCTTCTTAAATAGAAGCTATCACTAGCTTTAAAGTTTGGTTTTGGGTTTTTCTTTTTCTGGAACTATATATATACATGTTTTATGGAAATGGAGATGTACAAACTTAAGGAATAAGCTGTTTCACAGCTTATGACCACTTCAGTAGAGCTTTATGCTCACAGTTGGGTCATAAGCTTGAAACAAGCTTATAAAAGCTGTACCAAAGAAGAAAAGGGAAAAGAAACATACAAACTAATCCAAGTGATATATATCAACAAGAAAATACACTGGAAGAGTTCACAAAGTGTGAGCTTAAGGTTTAGACAGATAAGCTCTTAACAGCTTATCTTGGATGGAGTTGAAGCTCAAGTGAGCTTGGTATAAGCTCACACAAGAAACAGAAAGTAAAAATATATGTATTTACATCTTATGAACAAGTTTAAACAGGTATGTATCCAAGATTCAACACATAAGCTCATAAAAGCTTATAAGCTGTTTCTCAGATACATGCTTTTCCAAACACCTCTGCAACCTATTTGTGTGGCTGATTAAGTTCATCAAATGAGCTTACAAGGCCATAATGTGAATGGAGGTTGCAAGTAGGTTTGGTAAGCTTTCCAAAAAGCCCAAGCTCACCTAGTGGTGTCCACTAGTGAGCTTATGGGAAACTTATGAAAAGTCACCCATTTGACTGGGTATATTGATGAATCAGTACACAAATCAAATGGGGACAATCAAGAAGCCATATGCAGCCCTAGTTAATGGGTTGCAATTGGGAATTTAAGAGTTAGGACTTAAAATCTAGTGAATAAGCTCCAACTGGAACTAAGTATCACAAGCTAGGTCCCTGAAATAAGCTTCTTGATAGCTTATGAAATAGCTAGGAGTGTACTGAGTATGCTGAATACTCAGTACACTGGACAAGTAAAAAGCTACTTGCAGCCTATTAATTTGAGCTGCAAGTGTGATTTGAAGTACATGAACATAAAGTAGGGAAGTTTAGCTTCAAAAGAAACTAAACCACACAAGCTTATGGCTTCTTATGAGCTTTTAAAGGCTTCTAGGAAATGGTGTAAAATAACTGTATCCACAGTTATTTGTTGTGAGTGAGCAAACAAGAAGCCTTCACAAGACTTGTCAAATAAGCTAGGAACAGCTCAACAAGCTTTAGAACCTTGAGACTAGTTGCTTGGCTTTGTGAAAAGCCAAATAACACAAGCTCAGGGCTAAAGAGGAACTTGTAACAAGCTTTTGAAAAACTGCTCACTTCACTGTTTGCTTCAGTGAAGTGAGCCGTTTGTGACCAAAAGGTGGATGGTAAAAAGTGACTAGATAAACTATAACATGGAAAATAAGCACACACATAAATAAACAGCTAGTAGGGCTTCCATAAACAACAATTATCACAGGCTCAAGCTCCATGATCAACAAGCTGCAAGCTTGTGATCATGGCCTTGCATCTGTGAGACAGGGCAAAAATAGCCTTAAATAAGCACAAAATTAAGCACTAAAACATGCATAATAAAATTTGACAAAAATACATAAGCAATACAAGCAACTAAACTTCAAAACCCTAAGAGGATTTAGACAGAAACTAAATAATAAAAGCACAATAAAATTAGACATTTAATTCAAAAACATGAAAAACCAACATTTGACTTTTACTAAGAACTTGCATAGTTTGACTAATACGAATTTGAACCTAAATCTAATGACAGATTATGTAAAACTTAAGCAACACAAACATGAAATTAAGATAACCAAACAAGGTTTAAACAAGTATGCAGGATCATTAGACTTAACAACCTCACAATTCTCATAAGCAAACAGTCAAGTGTCAAGTTGACTATTTCTCATGCTAAACCACTTAGTTAGTATTCCTCTGAGTCAAATAGATCACATATGCAGTATATCAGATAAGAACAACTACAAATTCAACCTTTTTCACAGATTCCTTATTAAATCCAAACAACCCTTAAATGGTATCAAAATTAACTTTTCATCATAAGAGACTATGTAATCCTATCTAATTCAATCCAGAGGTTCTATTTTGTCAAGATAGACCCTTTTTTAGCATGAACAAGCAGTCAACAAGCTCAGCCTATGATTGTCCAAAATATGAAAAGTGACAGTCAAATTGCATTTTCAAGCAACAATTAATTCCCAAACATAACAACTAAGGATTACACTATAATATCATTACCAAACAACAAATAAACTTGAAGAACATAAAATCAAGACTGATTAAAGACTGAAAATTAGAAATGCAGAAATGGAAGAAATTGTTACAAAGTGAATCTAGCTGAGAACAAGAATACCAATGAACCAAACCATAACCTAAACCTCACCAGAGGTACTAATAACCATAGGCATCCAAATTATCATCCATGCTCCAAGCTTCATCATTAGAACACACTATTTTTGATTTTTTTATTATTTTCTCTATTTTTTATGATTTTCTAATTTAAAAGACTAAAGCTGTATTGAGGTATCTAAAAGCTCATAGGCTTTTGTCAGGAGCTTATGTGGCTTATGAGAGTCCAATTCATCAACAATAATCAACAGAAATTTAAATGACAAGAATTTAAAGGTAAATATGAAAACATAAAATATAAAAGAAACTTGCATTAAAACTGTAAATTGGAGTTCCATTACACTATTTGAGTTTCATTACACTAATAAAAGCTGTAAATGACATTTAAATTAAATGAAAGCATGTAAAGATTATACTAGTCTAAGGTGACAATTGCATAAGGCAAAGGTAAGTTTCCCTCTGTCTTCTCTTCCTTTTTTATAGTCTTTTGAACCCTTGGAGGCCACTCCCAAGCTCTGACTTCAATCTTAGCCCTTGGATATGCAGAATCAATCTCAACCATTCAAATATGCTTTTGGCGCCAAAGTCATTAGTGACAGTTGAGGCGGTTTGAGGGGCATTAAATGCTTCTTGATTTTATGTGGAGGTGGAGGGAACAAGTTGGGATGACTTTTTGAGCTTGGGGACCAAGTATGTATGAAAACAGGGGAGAGGGTGAAGAGGTTGCTTGTGAGATGGTGGGGAAGCATTAATGGGGAGTGGGATAGGTTTGTGAGGTGGAAAGGGAGTAGTATGTGAGCTGGGTAAGCAAGTGGAGGGGGAAGGTGGCATAAAACCACCCTGGTTTGTGACTCAGGCTGTTTTGGGAGAAGGTGAACAGTAAAAGGGGTTTTGGGCGGGGTCAAAGGGTTTGACCCTGTTTTTATTAGTTTAGGGTGTGGGCCGGGTATGGATGTTGGGCCAAGGGAGTGGGTTGTTTTGTGTTTTGGGTTTGGTTTTGATATTAAGGATCCGTTTGGTTTTTAGTACAAAAGAGCCCAAGGACCTAAGTTGTATTTTCTGATTTCTTGAAGGACCTTGATTGCCAAAATTCCAAACTAACTTCAAGGGACCAAACCTGCCATAACACAATTACACAAGGACCAAAGTTGTATTTTTATCAATTTATAAACTTTAAGGACCTAAAATGTAAATTTGGATTTTAGAGGGACTAAACTTGTAAATTCCCAAAAGTTTATCAAATTGTTGCAAATTGTAATTTATGAATAGTACAAGGGTAATTTGTGATAAAATTCTATTTTGAATACCCAGGGACTAAGTTTGCCAATTTTGAAACTTGAGGGGTAAAAATTGCCAATATGTGTAAACTTTTATCCAGGGATCATTTGTGAATATTTTTGACTTCCCAAGGACTTAAGTTGACTTTTCTATCATTTAAAACCTTCAGGGACTAGTTTTGCCAAATTGTGAAACTTGAGGGACTGAAACTGCCAATTATGCAAACTTTGTACGTTTTTCATCTGTTTTTGCATATTTTGTATTTGAAACATATAAAACACACTTCTAAGATATTTTAAGTATTTTGATGCATATTTGAGTGTTTTTGGATGTTTTGGCAGTTTAGATTGGTATAAAATGATGAGTATTTAGACACTCATCACCACCCCATGAATGGTATTACGGAATACAATCAGTCATCCATGCAACTATAACAAGTAATTAACACGTAAAAGATATCTAGGGAGTAGTGAAATCTAAGTAAACACAATTCTCCCACATATTGCTCACAACTCTAGTATAATTAGTTTGTTTTCATTTCTAGTATTTTATTTTGATTGCATCTTTAGTATTTGGTTAGTTGACTAGCAACTAATTCCGCCCAATTCCTTCAAACCCGAGATTTTTAATTGCTTTCATAAAAATATAAAAATACAGAAAGAATCATCCTTCATCTCTAGACCTAGTCTTTAGGTTTTCTAATCCTAGCGACACTATTCCTAGCTGAACGATCAATCCCCCGGTACTTGTCATTATACTATACTACATCGATCAGTGATGAGTGTGTAAATACTCATCATTTTTACCAATTCTGAACTGCCAAAACATCCAAAAACACTCAATAATGAATCAAAATAGTAAAAATATCCCAGGAAAGTGTTTTACATGTTTCAAATGCAAAAATACCAAAAACAGATGAAAAACACATAAAGTTTGCATAATTGGCAGTTTCAGTCCCCCAACTTTCAAAAGTTGTCAAATCTAGTCCCTGGTCATTCCAAAAACTTGAAAAAGTCACCAAAGGCCCTTATAAATAAAAAAGTTACATAATTAGTCCTTTGGTGAATAGTTTCACAAAATGTCAAGTTTAGTCCCTGAAATCTGGAAATTGTCAAAAATGGTCCCTGGGATATGAAAACTTTGAGAAAAACAAATTTTGTCCTTGCACTAACCTTTTATGGCAGGATTGGTCCTTGGTGGAAAGTTTGGTGATATTTACACAAATGGTCCCTGAAGTTTGAAAGTTTGACGGTTTCAGTCCCTGGTGAAAAATAAATTGAAAAATCACCAAAAGAACCTTATACTATTCATCATATGGCATTATACACCCTTAGAAACAATTTGAAAAAATGCCAAATGCCACCCCTCAACTTTCGTTAAATTACAAAAAAGGTCCTTGTGTAACTAAAACCAAAACCGGATCCAAAATAAACTTAAACCAAAACCAACCCTAGCCTAGTCCACAACTTGGGCCCAAAATAATTACCCAGTCCAACCCTTAGCCCAACCCATCCCACAAAACCGTTCTAAATAACCCCTCGGTCAAACCCAGTTGACCAAACCACCCTCACCCCCAAAACCACCCCGTATACCTGCAAAACCACCCTCATCCACCACCACCACTTGCTACCAAGCCATCATCACCCTCCCACACCCCTCTGCACCTTATATCACCTCAGCAATTAATGCCACCACCCCCCAATTGCTTGAAACAGTCCAAATTGCCCCACTTCTATTTTGGCGCGAAAATGATTCAAAGGCTGAGATTGTACAATAGTGATCCAATGGCCAAGATGAATGATGGGATTTGCTCAGAGTGCTCAGGGGAACCCTAATGGATGCTTATAAAAGGCAATGGAATGCAAGGAAAGAGAGAGTAGTTAATTTTAGTTTTATGTATGTTGAATTAATGCAATTTCAAATTCTAGTCTAAATTAAATTGTCTAAGCAGTGTACTAAGTCATTTTCATGTATTGTAACTCTTTTTGAATAATTAATTTCAAGTTTCATTAGCTGTTTCAACTTATGCAGTTTATTTTTAATTTCAAAATAATGATTAAGCTAAATGGTTGTTATTGTGTAATGTAGTGGATTCTTAGGCTCATATAAGTTCCATTAAGCTCATTGAAGCTATTAGAGACCCTAAAATCCAGTACTAGTAGAAGAAAATCAAAAAGTAAAAAAAGTCAACATTAGTCAACTGTTTGTATGTTTGATGTTTGTTTCAGGTTTTGAGCACAATTGAGGAGCTGGATTGAGTTGGAATTGCCTATCTAAAGATAGGCTACAAAGGAAAATCCCTTGTTCATGCTAGGGATAGGCTTGTAAGTTTTCCATATTGAAAATTCATAAAAATCCTAAGTTCTTGATTGATGTTCATCTGCTTGCTTAAGTGTGTTAATGTATGATTGTTTATGTGTTTTAAATCTTGTTTAAGTAGTTTGTAACTCAGTAAGCTTACTTGTTCAATATAATCAATAGTTGTTTACAATTTCATATTTCAACTGTCTAAGATTAGCTTTAGAGTAAAACTTGTGCTATTGTAGTATTAATCTGTTTTTAAGTACTTTGACAAACTCACTTAGTAATACTCAGTAGGTTGAAATCAAGAACTTGAACCCTAGCCATCATTTGCTTTGAAAATCTTCAATTCCTAAATATAAGGGTGTGTTTGGATAATCAGTGTTCACTGTGTTCAAGAATGGATTAGTAGTAACCTCTGATTCAGATAAGTCATGCTAGGCCTAAGTTGGTTAAGCAAGTCATAAAATTGAGTGATTATAGAGCAAAAAGTCAAAATCATACTCTAACTCCCCACACAGTTAACTGTGTATGAGTTAGGAGTCCATAAGCTCATAATCTGATAAGGAGTTGGCGATTTAGCTTTTAGTAAACTTATTTTAGCTTAAAACATCATAATCAGTAGTTTAGATCACTTAGAATCTCACCAAAGTCAAAGTTTGAGTGTTCTTGTCAAAAGTCAAAAATACTTGTTCTCAGTTTTCACCAAACTTGCTTGTTCATTTCTGAATTTTGTGATTTATTTAGGATTGTGAGATTTTGAGGTTTAGTTTTATACCAGCTCATCTTTGAGATTATACCTTCATTTCATTTTTAGAAAAATTAACCTGGGCCCCACAGACCATCAAAGTGACCTGCAGGGCAAGGTTGTGCCCTGCTCACCCAGTCACCACCATCACTTTGGTGGTGTTTTGTGACCACCATTGTGGACCCCAGACCCCATAGCTAGGTTTTTACATTCCCCCTCCTAGTAGGCTATTAGGTTTGACCATAAGTTTGACCTGAAACTCAGTGGACCCCACCTAGTCTAGCTCATCAAGTTTGTCCCCAAACCTGGTTCAGTTTCATATTGAAATTGCTTATTTGCTCTCTTAAACAGCTTATTTGTTCTTATTGTTAGTTGTTTCTGGCTTATTTGTGTTTGTTAAACTTGTTTGAACCCTTTTTAACCATTGTGGACCCCACCCAAGGCCATTTGACCCAGATTGACCAAACAGTCAACCAAAGTCAACTGTATAAGTTAAGGGGGTGTCACAGCTTATTTATAAGCTAATTTTAAAAGTGTTTTCATAAAAGTTTGTCTTTTTAAGGTATTTAGTAGTTCTGTAAAAGAAAAATCCAAAAAAAACCAAGTTAAAGTAAGTGATAGTTTCTATTTAATTCAAGTTAATTTTAATTTTCATTTTTATATTTTAATTAAGTCACTGGTGTTTTTATATTTTTATTAAATACCTTATATAGTAAAGTAATTTTGATAATTTTTCCAGATTTTTATTTTGTCATTTAGTGTTAATTAGATTTAATTTTAATTTTCTTGATTATTAATTAATATCAAATATTAAATAGCTTAATTAGTTTTTATAAGGTTAAATCTAGTTTTTATAATTTTCCTAGATCTAATATAGTATAATAAGTTTTTAGAAAATAAATTTTGAGATTATACTGTTCATTTTCTATTTCTCTTATTTTATTAATTAAAAGGTAAATAATTAGTTGTTTAATCTTAAAATATAATTTTTAGAGTTTTTATAATTTTGTAGGATTCCAGTGATGGTTAAGTAATTTTATAAATTTTATCTTAATTTTCCAAGTTAATTTAGTATTAATATAAATTAAAAGTAGTTTAATTAGTTTAATTAAGTTAAATAGTTTTTAATTAATAACAAAACCACAAAAAGACAAAAATATTATTTTTAATTTTTTATACTTTCTTCAAGTTCTAATTTAGGTTTAGAAAATTTTTTTGCTAATTTTTAGTTTAATTTAAATCATTTGTCATTTTTAGTTTATTTAAATTAGGTTTTAATTTAGATTTTAAATAGTTTAATTAATTAAATAATAGTTTAATATTATTTTAATCACTTTTGTAATTTCTTTTTCATTTTTAATTTTAAGTTTTGAAAAGTGTCAAAAGCACCCCCTGTAGTTTGATAATTACCAAAATCCCACTTTTCCAGTCCGATACGTGATCTTAATTGTGAATTTGTGCATATATCTGGTATCTGATTATTGTGAATATTATATCTGCTTGTCAATACCAAAATAACAGTAGCAAAATCAATTCCATATCATCTGGGCTACTGTCCTCAGTCCCGCTCACTCATAAACGATTCCAAAAGCACCATTTCAATCTCGCTGGGACTTTTACGACCCGGGGAAACACTACACTATCACCGGAGTATTGATTCTAGGCTATCTTTGACTTGTTGACCTTGGTCAATAATAATTAGATGGGCCAGGACCAATCAAAATTTGGCGCCGCTGCCGGGGAGGTTGTTGCGTGTTTTACAAAATCGTTTTAAAGTTTAGTAGTTTCAAAACCCTCCCTGTAAAAAGTTTTTGTAAAAATTTAATCATATCAGAAAAAACGTTCATTAACACTTCTCCTGAAGTGTTGAAAAACACCAAAAAAATTAAAAACAATCAAAAACAAACTGTGAAGTTAAATTACTTCGTGTTCTTTAAGATTACAACCTGAAACAGTTGGTTTAAGGTAAGTTCTGACATTAAATTGCGAACTGAAGAGGAAACCTATTTACTTCCTCCCGCCAGCCTGCGAGTAATCTTAAAAGGACGATTTCGGTTAACGAATTAGTTCCAAAAATATTTCCCAAGTTTTCTGCACACACACCCATAAGCCTAAAGCAGTTTTTTTCAAAAATCAATTAATAAACCCATAATAAGTTCCCAAACTTAAGATAAAAACTTGCCTTTGTATCCCTGTGAGTAGTGTACCTTTTTCAAAGAAGCTGCTCACTTGTGATTATTGGTTTAAGTTCACTGTAGTTTTGCCTCGAACTTGTGTTGAAAAATTGTTTTTAGTGCATGCGCACTCGGTCTCAAGCAAAGAATAAAAAACAGAAAGACGTACCCGAGTTACGTTCTAACACAGAAACCGAAATGGCCGCTGGGCCACCACCACCATTACCACCCCCTGACCCTCCTAGGGGTGAGCCAGCTCCCGATCTCTGAACGATGGAGGAGCTGTGCCAACCTACCATGCAAGGGCGGGGTGGGCCTATTGCACCACTCACTATTGGGGCTGCGGACTTTGGCCTCAAGCATCACATGATCCAACAAGTCCAGAATTCGTGTCAATTTCACGGATTACCGGGTGACGATGCCAACAAGGATCTTGACAAATATCTCACGGTCACCCAAAGCATGAAACAGCATGGTGTCACTGATGATGCCCTTCGGCTGTACCTCTTCCCCTATTCTCTCACTTATCATGCCACTGCATGGTTTGACCGACTTCCAAGGAATTCTATTCGTACCTTTGATGACATGGTAACCAAGTTTCTAGCAAAATATTTTCCACCTTCCATGGTTACCAAGTTACGAAATGATATCAGCAACTTCCGGCAACGTCCCGATGAGTCTCTTTTTGAGGCTTGGGAACGTTATAAGCTAGCTATTGATCGGTGCCCTAACCACAATATGTTGCAAGTTACCATCATAGATACCTTCTATAATGGTCTGACATTGAGGCACCGAGACATTCTCAATGCTGCTGCTGGTGGGACCTTTATGAAAAGGCGTCCCGAGGAGTGCTATGACTTAATCGAGAACATGACTGCCCATCATAACTTTTGGGATTCCTCTGCGGAGAGGGATGCGTCATGCAATTCAGTTACTCCCTCATCATCATCTCCTGAAATAATTGCTCTTACCAAAAAGATGGATGATATTTCTACGGCTGTGTTGAGAATGAACCAAACGATACAACATCAGGTTCAAAATCAACAAGTGAAAGCCATGGCCCGAAGTTGTGAAACTTGTGAGGGCCCACATCTGTATTCCGAGTGTCCAGCTACTGCTGAATTTCCTCAAGAGAACGTTTATGCTGCTAACGGTTCCTACAACACGGGGGGTAATTCTTACCAACCGCAAGGGGACCGTAATCTCTTAAGCTATCGTTCCAACAATTTTCTCGGACCTCCCAGTTTTAACCAAAATCAAAACCGTAACGCGAATCAGAATTTTAACCAAGGTCAAAACTCAAATTTCCAAAACCCGAACCAAAATCAAGGCCAGTTTAATCAAAACAATTTTCAAAATGGCAATCAAAACCAAGGTTTTCAAGGAAATTTTCAAAGAAACCAGAATCAAGGGAATTACAATCAGGGTAATTTCAATCAGAGAAACACTTTTTAGGGTAACAACAATCAAAATCAAGGGAATTTTCAAAACAACCGTGTTCAAAATCCCCCTGTTCAAAATCAAAACGTTGTTCCACCCCCTTCTTCCTCCGATGCTGAGATTAAACAATTCGTGAAAGCACAAGAGGAAACAAATCGGTTATTGATCAAGACTATCTCTAAACTTCAGAAGTCTTTAAATGATCGACCCTCGGGCCCGGGTACATTACCGAGCAACACGATCGCAAACCCGAGGGGCGATGTCAAAGCGATCACCACCCGAAGTGGGGTATCATACAATGGACCCTCGATTCCTTCTACCTCTTCTTCTCCTCCTAAGGTAGCGGAACGTGAGCCTGAGGTTACTACGGGCAAGGTACTTCCTACTAATAACGGAGGTACCAACAACGTCCACCCTCAAGTTGTCCCGGTCCCGGCTCGTAAGCCGAAAGTTGTATTTGATCCTCCTGTGAGTCCTGATGAAATTCCAAAGAATGATCCTAAGCCTTCAATTCCATATCCTTCACGTGTGTATGATCAAAAGAACCGCGAAAGAGCTAATCATCAGATGGAAAAATTTTATCAAATTTTCCAAGAATTACACTTCGATATTAGCTTCGTGGACGCTCTTCTTCTCATGCCTAAATTTGCTTCGACAATCAAAAATCTGATAAGCAACAAAGAAAAACTCTGTGAGATGGCAAAAACTTCACTCAATGAGCATTGCTCAGCAGTGCTCTTGAAAAAGCTTCCTGAAAAGCTTGGAGATCCCGGGAAATTTCTCATTCCATGTATTTTCCCTGGGATGGTTGAATGCTTTGCCTTGGCCGATCTTGGCGCAAGCATTAACCTGATGCCTTACTCAGTTTGGAAAAGACTTTCTCTACCTACTCTCACTCCTACCTGCATGACACTCGAACTTGCAGACCGGACCATATCCCGTCCTCTCGGCATTGCCGAAGATATCTTCGTGAAAGTAGGAAAGTTCCATTTTCCGGCAGATTTCGTGATTGTTGATTTCGATGCTGACCCACGAGTCCCTCTCATTCTCGGGAGAGGATTCTTAAGAACAGGTCGTGCTTTAATTGATGTATTCGAAGAAGAAATCACTATACGTGTTGATGGCGAAGCCATAACATTCAATCTTGATCAGACTTCAAGATATTCCTCCAATTATGACGCTGAAACGGTTAACCGTATTGACATCATCGATATTGCGTCAGAGGAATCATCCCAAGAAGTCCTTGGTTTCTCATCCAGTGGCAGTCTTTCTACTGACCCTATCATTTCCGACTCTTCCCCCTCCCTCACTCCGTTTGAGGGAGGTGACTTCCTTTTGGAAGATCTCGAGGCTTTTCTTGCTCAAGATAGCTCAATTCCCGATGGAGTTGATGAAAACTATCTTGACCCGGAGGGGGACATTCTTCTCCTTGAAAGATTGTTAAATGACGATCCTTCACCCTCTCCGTCTCCACAAATACTTCATAAAGCGGAAGTCAAAAATGTTGAAATAACTGAAGACTTTCCCGAGGTTGAGCTCAAGGACTTGCCTCCTCATCTAGAATATGCATTTCTGGAGGGTGATAATAAATTACCCGTCATTATTGCCAAAGACTTAAAAGATGAGGAAAAGGCTGCACTCCTAAAGGTTCTTAAGTCAAACAAGCAAGCAATTGCTTGGAAACTCTCCGACATTAAGGGCATAAGCCCGAACTTTTGTACTCATAAAATCTTAATGGAGGATGACTTTAAGCCAGCTGTGCAACATCAGCGAAGGGTAAATCCCAAAATCCACGAAGTTATCAAACAAGAAGTTCTTAAACTTCTTGATGCGGGATTGATTTATCCTATATCTGACAGTCCTTGGGTTAGCCCAATTCATTGTGTTCCCAAAAAGGGTGGCATTACCGTTGTCACCAACGAGGATAACGAGTTGATTCCAACTCGTTTGGTCACGGGTTGACGTGTTTGTATTGACTATCAAAAGTTAAATGAAGCCACCCGTAAAGACCATTTTCCTCTCCCTTTTATGGACCAAATGCTCGAAAGACTTGCGGGGAATGAATACTACTGCTTCCTCGATGGCTTCTCGGGTTACTTCCAAATCCCCATTGATCCCCAGGATCAAGAGAAGACTACCTTCACATGCCCCTCCGGAACTTTTGCTTACAGACGTATGCCTTTCGGCTTATGTAATGCACCAGGCACGTTCCAGAGATGCATGATGTCTATTTTTTCCGACATGATCGGGAAAACTATGGAGGTATTCATGGATGACTTTTCGGTCATCGGGGATTCATTTCAGACTTGCCTCTCCCACTTGGAACAGATGCTTAAACGTTGCAAAGAAACGAATCTAAGTCTCAACTGGGAGAAGAGCCACTTTATGGTCAAGGAGGGCATTGTCCTCGGCCATAAAATTTCAAAAGACGGGATTGAGGTTGACAGAGCTAAAATCGATGTCATTGCCAAATTACCTCATCCCACCACCGTAAAAGGTGTTAGGAGCTTTTTGGGTCATGCCGGCTTCTACCGTAGGTTTATCCAAGATATTTCCAAGATTGCCCGGCCTATGACCCATCTCCTCGAGAAGGATGCTCCTTTCATCTTCTCTCCTGAGTGCATCGAAGCTTTTGAAACATTAAAGAAAAAGCTTACCGAGGCACCGATTCTTGTTGCCCCCGATTGGGACCAACCTTTTGAGCTTATGTGCGATGCTAGTGATTTTGCCATAGGTGCGGTCTTGGGGCAACGAAAAGCAAAATACTTTCAGCCCATACACTACGCAAGCAAAACTATGACTGAGGCTCAAGGTCATTACACCACCACTGAAAAAGAACTCCTAGCTGTGGTGTATGCCTTCGAGAAATTCAGGTCATACCTAATCTTGACTAAATGCGTAGTGTACACTGATCACTCGGCTTTGAAATACCTATTTGCAAAACAAGATGCAAAGCCGAGGCTTCTTCGTTGGGTTCTCCTCCTTCAGGAATTTGATATCATTATCCGTGATAAAAAAGGAGCCGAGAACCTTGCTGCTGATCATCTCTCACGATTAGAGAACCCTCATCAAGATGTGTCCGAGAAAAAGGAAATAAATGAAACATTTCCTCTCGAGACACTCAATGCGGTTGCTTTTTGTGGTGACTCTACTACCCCATGGTTTGCCGACTTTGCAAATTACCATGCGGGTAACTTCATAGTGAAGGGGTTGACGTCCCAACAAAAGAAAAAATTCTTCAAAGACGTTAAACATTACTTCTGGGACAACCCCTTCCTCTTCAAAATCTGTGCCGATCAAGTCATCAGGCGATGTGTATACGGACAGGAAGCCATTGATATTCTCAAGGCTTGCCATGCTGGACCCACCGGGGGCCACCATAGTCCTAACTACACCGCCAAAAAGGTGTTTGATTCCGGTTTCTATTGGCCCACAATCTATAAGGATGCCCACGAGTTAGTCAAAGCCTGTGATGCTTGTCAGCGTCACGGGAATATTTCACAAAAGAACGAAATGCCACAAAATGCTATTCAAGTTTGTGAAATCTTTGACGTCTAGGGCATTGACTTTATGGGGCCATTCCCATCTTCTCATGGAAACAAATACATACTCGTGGCTGTTGACTACTTGTCAAAATGGGTTGAGGCTAAGGCCTTACCCACTAACGACGCCCGAGTAGTTGTGAAATTCTTGAAATCCCTCTTTGCTCGTTTTGGAACCCCACGTGCCATCATTAGTGATCGCGGTACTCACTTTTGCAATGATCAATTTGCAAAAGTCATGCTGAAATACGGTGTTACTCATCGTCTTTCCACCGCATATCACCCCCAAACAAGTGGGCAGGTGGAGGTTTCCAACCGTGGTATTAAACGGATTCTTGAGAGGACAGTAGGTGAAAACCGTGCTTCCTGGTCGGATAAACTAGATGATGCACTCTGGGCCTTCCGTACAGCTTACAAAACACCCATCGGGTGTACTCCATACAAGCTTGTATACGGGAAGGCGTGTCATTTACCGATCGAGCTCGAGCACAAAGCCTACTGGGCCTTGAAACATGCTAACTACGACCTTCATAAAGCGGGTGATCACCGTAAGGTTCAAATCAATGAATTAAACGAACTTCGTGATCAAGCCTACGAGAACTCTTTGATCTACAAAGAAAAGACAAAGAAGATTCACGACTCTAAAATTAAGAACCGAGTTTTCAACGTCGGTGACAGAGTCCTTCTTTTCAACTCAAGATTAAAGATCTTCTCGGGGAAATTAAAAACCCGATGGACTGGACCATTCACTATTGCTAAAGTATACCCATACGGGACTGTTGAGTTATCTCAACCCGAAGGTCCCAACTTCAAAGTGAATGGTCATAGATTGAAACATTATTTTGGAGAGGACACACCACCCATGGTTGTCCCGGATCTCCAAACTTTCCCCATGGACCAATGAATTCGGGGATCGAGTCAAGCTAGTGACTCGGTGAACAAAAATTAGCAGCATATATGGGTTTTCACCCGTATTTCTGACTTCTTTCTACTTTCTACCACCCTAGTGTGGGGGAGTGGCCATCCCCCACCGTTTCAAAAATAAATATTTTTCAAAATTCAATAAACATGTTTTGTATGTATATTATGTCATTCAACTCCCGGGCTGTCAGGGCAAATTTACTACAGTTAATCATTCACAAGTGATTAGCTAGCGTGGTAAACTTGACACAAGCCTGGGAAGTGTATGTATATTATATTATTCAACTTCCAGGCTGTCAGGGCAGATTTACTACAGTTAATCATTCACAAGTGATTAGCTAGCGTGGTAAACCTGACACAAACCTGGAAGGTGTATGTATATTATAAACTTTATCATTCAACTCCCGGGCTGTTAGGGCAAATTTATTACAGTTAATCATTCACAAGTGATTAGCTAGCGTGGTAAACCTAACACAAGCCTGGGAGGTAGTGAACCAAAAAAAAAAAAAAAAAAAAAAAAAAAAAAAAAGATTGTATGTACAGATAAAATAAAGTGAAAAATAGAAATTTCCACAGTTAGAATCAAATATTAGCTTTTCCCGTTTAGAGATTCGGCATAATAGCCGGGACTTTGAATATTGAGGACAATATTCAGTTCTAGTGTAGGGGGGGGGGGGGGGGGGAAATTCTTACGAATTTTATCACAAAACTTTCCAAGTACCCCCATTTTAGACCAAAATTTTTCAAAATTTTTCACTTTATTCCAAAATTTTTGTGGTTATCAGTTCGCCAAAGTCTAAAAGACAAAGGGATTGGCTAGTCCAGGAGCAAACGGCTCTTGGTAAAGACATCTCAAACCCGTTGATGGCTGGCAGTTTGCCAAAAATTGCATGGTTCCTCAGCTCCCCCGCATCCTCATAAGCAAATGAGTTGGCTAGCCCACAAGATTATGGCTTGTGGTAAAGGCAGTGGAAAATCCATAATTGGTATTCAGCTCACCAAGATGTTGACTTAGTCCATCAAGATGCTGGCTAGTCCAGAAGCAAACGGCTTTTGGTAAAGACAAATCAAATCCGTAGACAGCTGGTGGTTTGCTCAAAATCACACGGTTATCAGGTGTGCCACAGTTCTTACACCTGGCTACTCCAGAAGTGATGGCTTTTGGTAAAGAGTTTCAAATCCATTAAGTTTTTTCTCAAAAGATTGCTAGGGACTAGCAATGTTTTAGTGTGGGGGATTGATGAGTGTGTAAATACTCATCATTTTTACCAATTCTGAACTGCCAAAACATCCAAAAACACTCAATAATGAATCAAAATAGTAAAAATATCCCAGGAAAGTGTTTTACATGTTTCAAATGCAAAAATACCAAAAACAGATGAAAAACACATAAAGTTTGCATAATTGGCAGTTTCAGTCCCCCAACTTTCAAAAGTTGTCAAATCTAGTCCCTGGTCATTCCAAAAACTTGAAAAAGTCACCAAAGGCCCTTATAAATAAAAAAGTTACATAATTAGTCCTTTGGTGAATAGTTTCACAAAATGTCAAGTTTAGTCCCTGAAATCTGGAAATTGTCAAAAATGGTCCCTGGGATATGAAAACTTTGAGAAAAACAAATTTTGTCCTTGCACTAACCTTTTATGGCAGGATTGGTCCTTGGTGGAAAGTTTGGTGATATTTACACAAATGGTCCCTGAAGTTTGAAAGTTTGACGGTTTTAGTCCCTGGTGAAAAATAAATTGAAAAATCACCAAAAGAACCTTATACTATTCATCATATGGCATTATACACCCTTAGAAACAATTTGAAAAAATGCCAAATGCCACCCCTCAACTTTCGTTAAATTACAAAAAAGGTCCTTGTGTAACTAAAACCAAAACCGGATCCAAAATAAACTTAAACCAAAACCAACCCTAGCCTAGTCCACAACTTGGGCCCAAAATAATTACCCAGTCCAACCCTTAGCCCAACCCATCCCACAAAACCGTTCTAAATAACCCCTCGGTCAAACCCAGTTGACCAAACCACCCTCACCCCCAAAACCACCCCGTATACCTGCAAAACCACCCTCATCCACCACCACCACTTGCTACCAAGCCATCATCACCCTCCCACACCCCTCTGCACCTTATATCACCTCAGCAATTAATGCCACCACCCCCCAATTGCTTGAAACAGTCCAAATTGCCCCACTTCTATTTTGGCGCGAAAATGATTCAAAGGCTGAGATTGTACAATAGTGATCCAATGGCCAAGATGAATGATGGGATTTGCTCAGAGTGCTCAGGGGAACCCTAATGGATGCTTATAAAAGGCAATGGAATGCAAGGAAAGAGAGAGTAGTTAATTTTAGTTTTATGTATGTTGAATTAATGCAATTTCAAATTCTAGTCTAAATTAAATTGTCTAAGCAGTGTACTAAGTCATTTTCATGTATTGTAACTCTTTTTGAATAATTAATTTCAAGTTTCATTAGCTGTTTCAACTTATGCAGTTTATTTTTAATTTCAAAATAATGATTAAGCTAAATGGTTGTTATTGTGTAATGTAGTGGATTCTTAGGCTCATATAAGTTCCATTAAGCTCATTGAAGCTATTAGAGACCCTAAAATCCAGTACTAGTAGAAGAAAATCAAAAAGTAAAAAAAGTCAACATTAGTCAACTGTTTGTATGTTTGATGTTTGTTTCAGGTTTTGAGCACAATTGAGGAGCTGGATTGAGTTGGAATTGCCTATCTAAAGATAGGCTACAAAGGAAAATCCCTTGTTCATGCTAGGGATAGGCTTGTAAGTTTTCCATATTGAAAATTCATAAAAATCCTAAGTTCTTGATTGATGTTCATCTGCTTGCTTAAGTGTGTTAATGTATGATTGTTTATGTGTTTTAAATCTTGTTTAAGTAGTTTGTAACTCAGTAAGCTTACTTGTTCAATATAATCAATAGTTGTTTACAATTTCATATTTCAACTGTCTAAGATTAGCTTTAGAGTAAAACTTGTGCTATTGTAGTATTAATCTGTTTTTAAGTACTTTGACAAACTCACTTAGTAATACTCAGTAGGTTGAAATCAAGAACTTGAACCCTAGCCATCATTTGCTTTGAAAATCTTCAATTCCTAAATATAAGGGTGTGTTTGGATAATCAGTGTTCACTGTGTTCAAGAATGGATTAGTAGTAACCTCTGATTCAGATAAGTCATGCTAGGCCTAAGTTGGTTAAGCAAGTCATAAAATTGAGTGATTATAGAGCAAAAAGTCAAAATCATACTCTAACTCCCCACACAGTTAACTGTGTATGAGTTAGGAGTCCATAAGAGCATAATCTGATAAGGAGTTGGCGATTTAGCTTTTAGTAAACTTATTTTAGCTTAAAACATCATAATCAGTAGTTTAGATCACTTAGAATCTCACCAAAGTCAAAGTTTGAGTGTTCTTGTCAAAAGTCAAAAATACTTGTTCTCAGTTTTCACCAAACTTGCTTGTTCATTTCTGAATTTTGTGATTTATTTAGGATTGTGAGATTTTGAGGTTTAGTTTTATACCAGCTCATCTTTGAGATTATACCTTCATTTCATTTTTAGAAAAATTAACCTGGGCCCCACAGACCATCAAAGTGACCTGCAGGGCAAGGTTGTGCCCTGCTCACCCAGTCACCACCATCACTTTGGTGGTGTTTTGTGACCACCATTGTGGACCCCAGACCCCATAGCTAGGTTTTTACATTCCCCCTCCTAGTAGGCTATTAGGTTTGACCATAAGTTTGACCTGAAACTCAGTGGACCCCACCTAGTCTAGCTCATCAAGTTTGTCCCCAAACCTGGTTCAGTTTCATATTGAAATTGCTTATTTGCTCTCTTAAACAGCTTATTTGTTCTTATTGTTAGTTGTTTCTGGCTTATTTGTGTTTGTTAAACTTGTTTGAACCCTTTTTAACCATTGTGGACCCCACCCAAGGCCATTTGACCCAGATTGACCAAACAGTCAACCAAAGTCAACTGTATAAGTTAAGGGGGTGTCACAGCTTATTTATAAGCTAATTTTAAAATTGTTTTCACAAAAGTTTGTCTTTTTAAGGTATTTAGTAGTTCTGTAAAAGAAAAATCCAAAAAAAACCAAGTTAAAGTAAGTGATAGTTTCTATTTAATTCAAGTTAATTTTAATTTTCATTTTTATATTTTAATTAAGTCACTAGTGTTTTTATATTTTTATTAAATACCTTATATAGTAAAGTAATTTTGATAATTTTTCCAGATTTTTATTTTGTCATTTAGTGTTAATTAGATTTAATTTTAATTTTCTTGATTATTAATTAATATCAAATATTAAATAGCTTAATTAGTTTTTATAAGGTTAAATCTAGTTTTTATAATTTTCCTAGATCTAATATAGTATAATAAGTTTTTAGAAAATAAATTTTGAGATTATACTGTTCATTTTCTATTTCTCTTATTTTATTTATTTAAAATAGACTTAAGTTAATTAAAAGGTAAATAATTAGTTGTTTAATCTTAAAATATAATTTTTAGAGTTTTTATAATTTTGTAGGATTCCAGTGATGGTTAAGTAATTTTATAAATTTTATCTTAATTTTCCAAGTTAATTTAGTATTAATATAAATTAAAAGTAGTTTAATTAGTTTAATTAAGTTAAATAGTTTTTAATTAATAACAAAACGACAAAAAGACAAAAATATTATTTTTAATTTTTTATACTTTCTTCAAGTTCTAATTTAGGTTTAGAAAATATTTTTGCTAATTTTTAGTTTAATTTAAATCATTTGTCATTTTTAGTTTATTTAAATTAGGTTTTAATTTAGATTTTAAATAGTTTAATTAATTAAATAATAGTTTAATATTATTTTAATCACTTTTGTAATTTCTTTTTCATTTTTAATTTTAAGTTTTGAAAAGTGTCAAAAGCACCCCCTGTAGTTTGATAATTACCAAAATCCCACTTTTCCAGTCCGATACGTGATCTTAATTGTGAATTTGTGCATATATCTGGTATCTGATTATTGTGAATATTATATCTGTTTGTCAATACCAAAATAACAGTAGCAAAATCAATTCCATATCATCTGGGCTACTGTCCTCAGTCCCGCTCACTCATAAACGATTCCAAAAGCACCATTTCAATCTCGCTGGGACTTTTACGACCCGGGGAAACACTACACTATCACCGGAGTATTGATTCTAGGCTATCTTTGACTTGTTAACCTTGGTCAATAATAATTAGACGGGCCAGGACCAATCAATCAGGTACACTGCCTGGTGGGGGTTGTAAGCTTCTCGAGATCCCTCGAGAGGTAAAGGCTGGTGCAATCCCTACGCATCAAGCGCTATCTTATATATAATCATTTCCATGCTCATTATCATATTCAATAGTACTATCGACGTCGATTTATTACTTTTCGATTCCACACTTTACTAGACATTATATATCATTTATTGAGATCTCATAGTTTTTCATGTACCCGGGGTTTTTCAATAATATTAATGTCTAGTGTCAGTTGACTATTATGGGGTCTTTATTACCTCGATTCGATTCGGCCATCTTAGTTTTCTTGCTCCATTTTATCTAGTCATTCGAGGACCTTTTATTTGGAATCGATTAGTCTATCACGTTGCAGGCGTACCATAGACTTACTGCCAATCATTGGTTTTACTGCTGGGACACACATTGTAATTGGAGCAATAGCAGCGTAATATGATCTAGTCACTTTCTTTAGGTCACTAAACATGTCTAGCATTTACTAGATCTTGAATGTTATTTGTCCCTTGAACTTTAAGTTCATATTCATTAGTGTGAGGATCAAAATTTAAATCATAATTCATTCCATATCCCTCGCTGCTCATTCTCTCCCCCTAAATGAATTATCCATTTCAATATCCCATTATTGTGCATTGTGGTGGATTTACTATAAGAAATGTCGCACAATTACAAAATATCACATGGGAAATATGGTTTGTGACCAAAAACCATTCTAATGGGGAGGATTCATTATAATTTGTTGGCAAGATGCGAATTCATATGTCATAACATGCCCCATAAACTAAAAATTTTGTTCTCACAATATTATTGGCTTTGCAATCAACTGAAGCCGTTTTATAAACGTTTCAACAAAAGCAATTCGTGTATGAACATGGGCTACTTTTAAGTTTAACACTTATTCCAATAATCGCCTAACATATGGAAGTATTTACCACCGTTTCCAAAGATACAATATGGAAAATCATGCTCGCATTTTATAAGTCGAGCCATTAATCACGCTAACCTTAAGTTGCGTCCTTGATAATCATTTTGACGATGCATCGATTTTAAAACTCAAAATGATCCACATGATGAATGTATAGGCCTACATACATCCTCTTTATATTCATTCCGAAACTTTATATGACAAAGTCCTTACTTAATTTGGTGGTGATGGATGAACCATTAACTTCCATTGAGAACAATCAAATTTATCATTAAAGAAACTTATGATTTCTCTATACATTTCGCATTATCATTGACTCAGGATGATTCAACCGGTCATGCCAATTACTACAATAATCTTGGCTCATAAAATTATACTTTATGACCACATGCGCTTCAATTGCACCTTTTTATATAAAAATCGAATAATATGAAGAGCTCACATTTCTCCAATTAGCTCTTTTATGTCTTGCACACAATTTAATAGTATATACACATTAGCCAATAGCATTATCAAATAATAAAGCATAATTTATACTATTGAAGTTGCACCTTTCGTGAAACACATATATGCCATTAATTAATTAATCAAGTGTCTCGCATGCATATAATTAAAATCACCGTATAAATAAGTCACACATACATTAAAAACTTAATAACGCTATTTGAGTCAACTAAAATGCCATACTTGTCTTGTAACATTCCGAGTAAATAACGTTTATTGTGTTATTCCTTTTGTCACTGTTTTCGCACAATAATTAAAAAGAAACACTATTCTTCTGGTCGTGCCACCAAGTTAAGATTAAATACACTAAATCAACATGCAATTAAATATAGCAAGACATACTTAAAATCATAATCAAACTTCTTAAACCATGCATCATGAACATACAAAATGATGACGTATAGCCTATAGTTGGGCCACGAGCCCAAATTATAGACGTTACTAAGCCCAAACCCACCACGAGTGGGCTATCATGACAAATGACTTGGGCCATTAATACCTACGGCTTGGGCTCACGAAGCCCAAAGCCCAACCGATACGCATAATTAAGGGATAATGATCTTCTATTCACGGGATAGATATCCTTACCCCAGATAAGCACCACGAGTGCGAAGAGTAAGGAGCAAGATACCTACACGGTTTCTGCGTCCTATATATAGAATTACATATTCTTATTGAAAGGTACGATTTACACAATCCCTAACTCTTCTACAAACCCTAAAACCGATTACTTACTCTCACGCCGGAGTCTAATCGTGGGAGACAATCCCACGATAAGCCTAACGGTGTTGTTTGCTTTCTTAGTGCGCAGGTTTCACAAGCACTAAAAGTTCTAATTGGTACGAGAGCAGGAGTCCAAACAAGGTAAGCCCAACTTTTGTATCAACAAGTGGCGCCATCCGTGGGACCATACACTAAGAACTCAAGACCAGAATGCCGAAAAACAAGAACTCAGGCCAGCGGACTCCGCAGCTGGAGAAAACATGTGATGATTCACATAGGAAGAAGCATCAAGACTTGACTCCTAAGCCGACCTCTGGAACAACCAGTGCGCCTGGTCATCGTGAGTCAAATGTAACTCCAATCCCGACCGCGGTAGAATTGCCTTTGGGAACAACCCGAACTACTACCGTAGTCTCAAGCGCTGAGGACATTCAGCGCACCCTCTTTACCACTCCCCACCAGATGGCATCCATAGTGGACAACACTATGCCACCGGGAGCACCTAATAGAGAGAGGGAACCCCATGCGGAGACGGACATCCTTGCAGTAGAAGAGGATGCACCTGGAGTGGCATTAAACGATTTCGTGTCCCAACATTATGAGACTTTAACTCGTCTCATGCAAGAGGAGGCAAGGAAAAGGTCAAGCCGCAACCCACAAAATCGGCTAAACTTTAACCAAGAAAAATCTCCACCGCGCCACCCTGAGCGCAGAAACAGTGAGAGGCGCACCAACGTCCATGATAGGCTTGGTACAGCATCCAACTCACAATACTCGGAGGATTACGAAGACAACGCGAGGCGCACCAGTGTCCATGATAGGCTTGGTAGCCGCAGGATACAAGATAGGCTTGGACGACAACGTTCACCAAGCGTAAGCACCTCAAGGTCAGGAAGCAGAAGAATCCAAGATAGGTTGGGGAAACACTACTCCCCAAGTACAAGCCCTTCAAATTCGGACTCCGAGGACAAACGGCGCAAGCGCCATAGGAGAAACAGCTCCCCCTCAAGCAGCTCCTTGGACAACGAGGACAGAGAGACGGGACATTGGAAATCTAAGAACCGACGCCGATACGACGAGGATGAAGATATTTCCCTTCCTTGGCGTCGCCGAAAGGTTGATGCGTTTACGCGACGCATAAGTGACTTCTCAGATGACAAGAGAAGGCGCATGCCCACCAATGTTAAAACATACGATGGTACGGGTGATCCTGATGATCATCTAAAAATTTTCGAGTCAGCAGCTGCTATCGAAAACTGGCCACAACCTGTGTGGTGCCATATGTTCAACTATACTTTAGTAGGGAATGCGCGAACATGGTTCAGCAAGCTTCCACGACGAAGCATAAATGGGTTTGAAGAGCTGCGGAAAGCATTCCGCCTAAATTTCACGCAACGAAAGAAGTGCGCGAAGAACCCTATGGAACTAGCCAGAGTGAAACAGCGCCAAGGGGAATCCACAAGCGCTTACATGTAGCGCTTCAAGGATGAATGCATGCAAGTCAAGGCATGCCCCGAGGTACTAAAAATCTCAGGGTTCATGAACGGGATCAATAACCCAGAGCTGATACGGAAGCTAAATGACAAAGTACCCCAAAGCTTTGATGAGCTAACAAAGTGCACCAGATCCTTCGTTCAAGGGGAAGCGGCAGCGGCAGACAGCAAAAAAGGTTACTCAACCTTTAAACCACAAGAACAGTCAAGGAGACAATCCAATGACCAAAGTGGCAACCGCAACAGGAATTACCGCAACTAAAATAATGGAAGGGATAATGACAAGTATGTCCCACTCACAAAAACCCCTAAGGAAATATTCGCGACAGAGGGAGCAAATTTTCCAAAACCTCCACCAATGTTAACCCCAGAAGAAAAGCGCGTCGGAGGAGGATACTGCGAATACCATTGATTGAGCCTGAACCGTCAACTTATATTGACCAAATAATGGTCAACAAAGTCAAAGGCTTAGAGTCAATGCTCCGCGGAAGTATAAGGTTTCCCCGGGTCGTATGTCCCGACGAGGTGTGAATTGTAAACAAACGGTTATTTGATCGGGTGAATTTGGATGAGAAAAAGGGTTTATGATTGGTTGAACTGAGGAATATACGAAGAAATAGCTTAAACAAGCTATATGAATAAGACGGGAAAGTAGGAAAAACCAGAAACGTATTAAACCTAAAAACGTGTATGTTACGTTTAATTAAAACGTAGACGTACAAAATAAAACGCGAGCTTTAACAAAATAAAATACTTACAAAAGTGAAAATTACATTTTTACAATCCTAATAATAAAAGAAACTTTTTAGAAAATTAAAATTACTTTTTACACTATTTAATTATTTAATGTTAATTAAAAACTATTTATTACTTATTGTTAATACTTAAATAACTAAAATACAATACAATATTATTTAAATACTAAAAAGGTGAAAATAAAATTCCTAAACTTATAAAATAACTAAAAATAAGTTTTAAAATTAAAAATAAGTGTTTTTGTCTTTTTGTGAATTTTCTTTTAATTAATTACTAATTATCTAATTAACTATTTTAAATTAAGAAAATTACTAAATGAACAGTGAAAATTCTAATAAAATTTCTAAAATTATTTTACAACATATAAAAGTTATAAAAAATATAAAAACTATATTTTACTTAATAAAAACTAATTATGCTATTTTAAACTTAATATTAATTAATAATTAATAAAACTAAAATTAATTCTAATTAATACTAAATTAAAAGATAAAAATCTGAAAAAATTATTATAACTACTTTAATATATGAGGAATTTAATAAAAATATAAAAAGGCTAAGTACTTAATTAAAATTTAAAAATGAAAATTAAAATTAAATTACATTAAATAGAAACTATCACTTAATTTTAAATTGATTTTTTGGAATTTTTTCTTTTACAAACCTATTAAATACATAAAAACAAACACTTTTTATAAAAGCAAACTTTTTGTGAACTTGAAATAAGCTATATATAAGCTGAATTGGTCAACAGTTGACCACAGTTGACCAAAATGGAAAATGAGCTTAAACTAGCATGTGTGGGACCCACAAGGGTGAAAACTGATACAATTAGCTTATGTGAACATGTTTGAGCCAGAAAAAAGCACTTGGGTACTCAGAATAAGCTAATAAGCTATTAAAAAGCTCTTGGAAACTAGTTACCACACAGAAAATGGGACAACTTTGGTGGCCTGATTAAGGTGGGACCCAGGGATTCCAAGGTCAAAGTAAGGGTCAATAGTTGATCCCTACTAGGAGGAGGGTTGAATGGTGCAAGGTGGGGGGTTGTGGGACCCACTGGGTGGTCAGAAAACCACCACCAAGTGGTGGTGGTGGTGGGGGTACTGCTGATGCAGGGGAGCAGCTGAGCCTGCAGGTGTGTTTAGGGCAAGCTAGGGCCAAGCACAAAATTACAAAAAATGAAAGGAGGTTGGGAATTGAAAGTTAAGCTGGTAAACAAATAGTAGAAACAAGTTTCACATCATGAGAGCAAACACATAAATCAAATAAAATCTTTGAGTTCTTGTGAAAATCTGAGCTTGTGCACAATTGACTTTTTGAATGGAACTTGAAAATTGACTTTGTTGAACTTTAGATTGATCCTATGAGTTGAATAAGTTGTAACAAGCTATATAGAACCTACTTTAAGCTTAACCTACCACTAGAAAGGTAACATGGAGATTTGTGGATCATAAACCCCTCACAGTTAACTATGAGGGAAGATTAGCTAATGTATTGACTTTTTGCTTACAAACTCTGGATTTTATGACCTAATTAAACTATATTAGACTAATGTAACCTACTCAGACCAAAACAATCATCAAATAACAACAAGTTTATAGGTTGATGCACTAATCCAAACACTCCCTATGAAACTGTTTTGAAGGTTTTCAAAGCAAATTAACAAAGTAACACATGAAACTGAAAACTTAGTCCACACTAACATTATATGAGCTCAAAACACTGAATATTAATGAAGTTAAGTAATGCATACCTATGCTACAGTAAAAATAGAAAACTTGAGAGTTTGCTTACAAAGGGATCAAGTTTGCTCAGAACCAAGAATCATGAACCACCACCTGTCCTATTTCCTCCCTTGAGGATCTAAACCATCTTCAGCTCACAATTAACCACTGTTGCAGCTTCTTCTTCAATCTTTTTCACTTTTTTTTATTTTTCATCTAATTTTTTTGTATTTTTGAGTAATTTTGAGTTTTTAAATTAAACTGACTTAAATTCTTATATAAGCTTAAGGAAACTTTGTAATGAGCTTTATGAAAGCTTGTAGAACAATGATTAACCACTTTTGACAACCTTTATGCTAAAATGAGATTTTCATAGAACTTAAACATAAATTGCACTTGGAATTGAAATTAAAGACTGAAACAGGTTTTTGATACACTGAATCACCTAATACAACATTTATAAGCTAACAATTACACTTGAAAAGGAAATTTTCACTAAAACGACATTAAAATTATACTAACTATACTAATACTACACTACTTGTCTTTCTCTTCTTTTTCTTTTCTTTTTATAGTCCCTGAGGGTCCCTGAAACTTTCCCACTTCTTTCTTAGCCGTAGGATCTCTTCTTTTGATCTCCACCCTTCAAATCAGATTTGGTGGGAAAATGGCTCAGGCAATTGAGTGGTGTTTGGTGAGCATTTATGAGGGTAGGAGGGGGAAGGTGAGGTATTAATGAGAGTTGGTGGAAAAGTGGAAGGAGGGGGGGGGGGGCATGAGCCTGGGAATTAGGGGGGTTAATGGTGGTGAACAGTGGACGGTAATGGGAGGTTAGGGGTGAGTTGACTGGGGTCAACGCACAGGGGTGGATTATTAGTTTTAGGTTTGGGCTTGTGGTGGGCTAGGGAATGAGACTGGGCTGGGGTTTATTGGTGGGTTGTGTTTGTATTTGTTTTTGGATTTGGTATTGGATTTATAATAAAGCTTAGGGTCCATTTGGTTAATAATAAATCACAAGAGCAAAATATGTAATTTTGAAAAAGGCAAGGGCTGAAAATGTAAATGTTCCAAAATGCTCATAAGGACCAAAAATGCCATTTTCTATAATCCAAGAACCACATTTGCCATTTTTGTATTTTTCAAAATTCCCGGGGACTAAAAATGATAATTTTCAAAGTCCGGGGACTAAAATTGTAATTTTCTCAAAATTTCCATCCAGGGATTAAAAGTGACAAATGTGAATTCCCAAAGACCCAAAAATGATTTTTCATTCAAAATTATCCCACCAGGGACCAAATCTGCCAAAGTTTGAAACTCCAGGGACCAAAAGTGTAAATTTCCAAAACTTTCCAATTTTTCACCAAAGGACTAAATATGACAACTTATGATTTCAAAAGGACATTTGGTGATAATTTTCCATATTTTGAATATCCAGGGACTAGATTTGTAATTTTATGAAAGTTGGGGGACTGAAACTGCCAATTTTGCAAACTTTGTGCGTTTTTCATTTGTTTTTGCTCATTTTGCATCTAAAACATATAAAACACAATTATGAAATATTTTCAGTATTTTGATGCATTACTGAGTGTTTTTGTATGTTTTGCAGTTCAGATTAGACCAAAAATGATGAGTGTTTGAGCACTCATCAATCCCCCACACTAAACTATTGCTAGTCCCTAGCAATACTGTTTTGAAAACTTGATGGATTTGAAAAACTCTTTACCAAAAGCCATCACTTCTGGAGTAGCCAGGTGTAAGAACTGTGGCACACCTGATGACCGTGTGATTTTGAGCAAACCACCAGCTGTCAACGGATTTGAGTAGTCTTTACCAAAAGCCGTTTGCTTCTGGACTAGCCAGCTCTTGATGGAATAGTCAACATCTTGGTGAGCTGATTACCAATTATGGATTTTCCACGGCCTTTACCACAAGCCATAATCTTGCGGGCTAGCCAACTCATTTGTTTTCGGAGAGTTGATGAACCATACAATTTTGGGCAAATTGCCAGCCGTCAACGGATTTGATATGTCTTTACCAAGAGCCGTTTGCTCCTGGACTAGCCAATCCCTTTTGTCGGTTAGACAAGGCGGACTGATTACCAAAAATTTTGAAGCACCAGTGAAAAATTTTTTTAAAATTTTTGAAATTTTGGCTAAAACGGGGGTATTATATAATAAAATGTGATAAAATTCGCTAGAATAGCGAATACCCCCCCACACTAAGCATGAATATTGTCCTCAATATTCAAAACCCCGGCTATTATGCCGACATTTTGAACGTAAAAGGGCAACATTACAAGCTAAGCGTGGAAAACACCATTTTGTTTTTTCACTCTTGTAACCATAGCATGGGGGACTCCCCCACACTTAGGGTGAAAACCCTAAAAGCATGCTACTGTTTTTGTTTACCGAGTCGCTAGCTTGACTCGACCCCGAATTCATTTGTCCTTGGGGAATGTGGAAGAAGTGATCTCAATCGGACTTTCATTCAAAATGTTTGGACAAACATATGAAGCACGTGAAAGTTCCACACCGATGAGATAAGTATCCGGCTCAAGATAATGATACATGAAAATGCCGGGATCAAATATAGTGTCCTCACTCCCGAAGGAGTGAAGAAGAGAAGAAGTCACCTTATAGGTGAAGAAAAGGAAGAAAATCATGATAAAAAGCATGATTTGATCTTCTTCCTCGAGAGGAGGCTCAATAGCCTGAGTTTGGATTTCAAAGGGTAAGCTCGTAAACAACCCGGGAGGGTGGGTGGGAATTTGCAAATTCTCATGATTGAGAACATTTCCCCCCGGGATATCAAACTGATGAGCGAGTTCACCGGAGAACTCCTCATGAAGAGAATCATTCACAAGATGTGAATCTGGGAACTCATGTTCCGGAATAGACTCATCACAATCCTCAATCTGAGTACCAAAGAGTGGATTATCAGAAATCGAAGTGAATTCAGAGTCGAATTCAAATAGAGGATTGGTGAGAGTCGTATTAAATGTTTCGGGAACAAAGTGAATATTATTCTCTGTTGGACTGCTGGGATAAGAAGTGAGTGACGGATCATGAGATAGGAGACTTTCAATTTCTCCCAGATCGGCTTGGAAATCGAGGAGACCATCATCACTTTCAAATGAAAGTGGATCGATGTGAGCAAGTTCATCAGCGAACTCCTCAAGAAGATGATCAGCATCAGTTTGTGGAACTGATGCCTCAACATACTCGATGTCTCCATAAGATATACAATCATCGCTAAAATCTGAGAAAGTCTCAAATTGATCTTTAGGACACTCAATGGGGGAAGGAATATCACACATATCATCCAAAGTTCCCTGTGACTCTCTCGGGATTGGGACAAGGATCTCAACACTAGACTTTATTAATTCGTCTGATTCCTTATCAGGAACAGTGCTAAGATGCTCATCCCCCATGATCAGAGAGTGAGTGTGAACTTCAGGTGTGATAATAGCAGACTGAGGGAGTTGAGAAGGACTAGCATACAGGGGTTTTATAAATTTCATTTGTTCTTCTGCTAGTAATTCTATCATAGTCTTTTCTCCCTGATTAACAATGGGAGGAATCACAAGTGATGAATCTGACGAACCCTTATAAAATTGAAGGATATCAAGGGTGTCTTCAATATCACTATCATCATCACAGTCTAGAAGAGCAGCTTGACGAAATTTGGCACGCGTTATAGCTGCTTGTTCTAAGACAAGTAATTCTTCCATACTCAATTCGTTTCTAGCCTCTCGTTCTTCAGCAAGTAATTCTGCCATTGATTTCTCACGAGAGTCTTGAAATGGTGTAGTAACCAACTCCTCCTTAAGTTCTTTTAAAATATCAAGAGCCTTTAGTAAAAGGTCTTGCTCGGTAACAAGAGGAGTTGCTTGGGTTATTTGGTACTGTGGAGGTGGGTCTGAAAACGAATAGTCGTAATTGTTACAAGGAAACGGATTCCCTGTTTGACAATCAGAGCTAGTGTGTGGACCTCCACAATACTCACAACAGTAAAACTGATGTGGCTGTGAGTCGTATGTGCTTGTGTCATAATTGTTATCAGGAAACTGCTCATAGACAAGCGTTCTTCCTGATTGACAATCAGAACTGTAGTGTGAACCACCACAGTACTCACAACAGTAAAACTGCTGAGACTGATGGTGTGGTAGCTGGTGGAATGAATCAGTGGTGTCATGGTAAGAATAGGGATCTTGGTTATAGACAGACCCGTTTCCTGACTCTACCATGCCACAACCGGGGCAATTACCACCATTATGAGAACTACCACACCACTGGCAAACCAGAAAGTGTGGATGAGACATAGAAAGAATCAAATGTGTATAGAGGGTGAGGAATTGAGAATCAAAGGGGTAAGAGGGTAAAGGTGAGTATTTTTGGGTTTTTGGGTAAACATTTTGTACAAAGGATAAAGAAAATCTTTTTGGGTTTTGTTTTTATGAAAATATGAACAAGGATGGATAAATGTACAATGGAACGAATTCCAAAGACACTAATCAGAAAAACCGTTTGGATAAACGCGCACAACCTCCCCGGCAGCGGCGCCAAAAGTTGATTGAGCCTGAACCGTCAACTTATATTGACCAAATAATGGTCAACAAAGTCAAAGGCTTAGAGTCAATGCTCCGCGGAAGTATAAGGTTTCCCCGGGTCGTATGTCCCGACGAGGTGTGAATTGTAAACAAACGGTTATTTGATCGGGTGAATTTGGATGAGAAAAAGGGTTTATGATTGGTTGAACTGAGGAATATACGAAGAAATAGCTTAAACAAGCTATATGAATAAGACGGGAAAGTAGGAAAAACCAGAAACGTATTAAACCTAAAAACGTGTACGTTACGTTTAATTAAAACGTAGACGTACAAAATAAAACGCGAGCTTTAACAAAATAAAATACTTACAAAAGTGAAAATTACATTTTTACAATCCTAATAATAAAAGAAACTTTTTAGAAAATTAAAATTACTTTTTACACTATTTAATTATTTAATATTAATTAAAAACTATTTATTACTTATTGTTAATACTTAAATAACTAAAATACAATACAATATTATTTAAATACTAAAAAGGTGAAAATAAAATTCCTAAACTTATAAAATAACTAAAAATAAGTTTTAAAATTAAAAATAAGTGTTTTTGTCTTTTTGTGAATTTTCTTTTAATTAATTACTAATTAATTACTAATTATCTAATTAACTATTTTAAATTAAGAAAATTACTAAATGAACAGTGAAAATTCTAATAAAATTTCTAAAATTATTTTACAACATATAAAAGTTATAAAAAATATAAAAACTATATTTTACTTAATAAAAACTAATTATGCTATTTTAAACTTAATATTAATTAATAATTAATAAAACTAAAATTAATTCTAATTAATACTAAATTAAAAGATAAAAATCTGAAAAAATTATTATAACTACTTTAATATATGAGGAATTTAATAAAAATATAAAAAGGCTAAGTACTTAATTAAAATTTAAAAATGAAAATTAAAATTAAATTACATTAAATAGAAACTATCACTTAATTTTAAATTGATTTTTTGGAATTTTTTCTTTTACAAACCTATTAAATACATAAAAACAAACACTTTTTATAAAAGCAAACTTTTTGTGAACTTGAAATAAGCTATATATAAGCTGAATTGGTCAACAGTTGACCACAGTTGACCAAAATGGAAAATGAGCTTAAACTAGCATGTGTGGGACCCACAAGGGTGAAAACTGATACAATTAGCTTATGTGAACATGTTTGAGCCAGAAAAAAGCACTTGGGTACTCAGAATAAGCTAATAAGCTATTAAAAAGCTCTTGGAAACTAGTTACCACACAGAAAATGGGACAACTTTGGTGGCCTGATTAAGGTGGGACCCAGGGATTCCAAGGTCAAAGTAAGGGTCAATAGTTGATCCCTACTAGGAGGAGGGTTGAATGGTGCAAGGTGGGGGTTGTGGGACCCACTGGGTGGTCAGAAAACCACCACCAAGTGGTGGTGGTGGTGGGGGTACTGCTGATGCAGGGGAGCAGCTGAGCCTGCAGGTGTGTTTAGGGCAAGCTAGGGCCAAGCACAAAATTACAAAAAATGAAAGGAGGTTGGGAATTGAAAGTTAAGCTGGTAAACAAATAGTAGAAACAAGTTTCACATCATGAGAGCAAACACATAAATCAAATAAAATCTTTGAGTTCTTGTGAAAATCTGAGCTTGTGCACAATTGACTTTTTGAATGGAACTTGAAAATTGACTTTGTTGAACTTTAGATTGATCCTATGAGTTGAATAAGTTGTAACAAGCTATATAAAACCTACTTTAAGCTTAACCTACCACTAGAAAGGTAACATGGAGATTTGTGGATCATAAACCCCTCACAGTTAACTGTGAGGGAAGATTAGCTAATGTATTGACTTTTTGCTTACAAACTCTGGATTTTATGACCTAATTAAACTATATTAGACTAATGTAACCTACTCAGACCAAAACAATCATCAAATAACAACAAGTTTATAGGTTGATGCACTAATCCAAACACTCCCTATGAAACTGTTTTGAAGGTTTTCAAAGCAAATTAACAAAGTAACACATGAAACTGAAAACTTAGTCCACACTAACATTATATGAGCTCAAAACACTGAATATTAATGAAGTTAAGTAATGCATACCTATGCTACAGTAAAAATAGAAAACTTGAGAGTTTGCTTACAAAGGGATCAAGTTTGCTCAGAACCAAGAACCATGAACCACCACCTGTCCTATTTCCTCCCTTGAGGATCTAAACCATCTTCAGCTCACAATTAACCACTGTTGCAGCTTCTTCTTCAATCTTTTTCACTTTTTTTATTTTTCATCTAATTTTTTTGTATTTTTGAGTAATTTTGAGTTTTTAAATTAAACTGACTTAAATTCTTATATAAGCTTAAGGAAACTTTGTAATGAGCTTATGAAAGCTTGTAGAACAATGATTAACCACTTTTGACAACCTTTATGCTAAAATGAGATTTTCATAGAACTTAAACATAAATTGCACTTGGAATTGAAATTAAAGACTGAAACAGGTTTTTGATACACTGAATCACCTAATACAACATTTATAAGCTAACAATTACACTTGAAAAGGAAATTTTCACTAAAACGACATTAAAATTATACTAACTATACTAATACTACACTACTTGTCTTTCTCTTCTTTTTCTTTTCTTTTTATAGTCCCTGAGGGTCCCTGAAACTTTCCCACTTCTTTCTTAGCCGTAGGATCTCTTCTTTTGATCTCCACCCTTCAAATCAGATTTGGCGGGAAAATGGCTCAGGCAATTGAGTGGTGTTTGGTGAGCATTTATGAGGGTAGGAGGGGGAAGGTGAGGTATTAATGAGAGTTGGTGGAAAAGTGGAAGGAGGGGGGGCATGAGCCTGGGAATTAGGGGGGTTAATGGTGGTGAACAGTGGACGGTAATGGGAGGTTAGGGGTGAGTTGACTGGGGTCAACGCACAGGGGTGGATTATTAGTTTTAGGTTTGGGCTTGTGGTGGGCTAGGGAATGAGACTGGGCTGGGGTTTATTGGTGGGTTGTGTTTGTATTTGTTTTTGGATTTGGTATTGGATTTATAATAAAGCCTAGGGTCCATTTGGTTAATAATAAATCACAAGAGCCAAATATGTAATTTTGAAAAAGGCAAGGGCTGAAAATGTAAATGTTCCAAAATGCTCATAAGGACCAAAAATGCCATTTTCTATAATCCAAGAACCACATTTGCCATTTTTGTATTTTTCAAAATTCCCGGGGACTAAAAATGATAATTTTCAAAGTCCGGGGACTAAAATTGTAATTTTCTCAAAATTTCCATCCAGGGATTAAAAGTGACAAATGTGAATTTCCAAAGACCCAAAAATGATTTTTCATTCAAAATTATCCCACCAGGGACCAAATCTGCCAAAGTTTGAAACTCCAGGGACCAAAAGTGTAAATTTCCAAAACTTTCCAATTTTTCACCAAATGACTAAATATGACAACTTATGATTTCAAAAGGACATTTGGTGATAATTTTCCATATTTTGAATATCCAGGGACTAGATTTGTAATTTTATGAAAGTTGGGGGACTGAAACTGCCAATTTTGCAAACTTTGTGCGTTTTTCATTTGTTTTTGCTCATTTTGCATCTAAAACATATAAAACACAATTATGAAATATTTTCAGTATTTTGATGCATTACTGAGTGTTTTTGTATGTTTTGCAGTTCAGATTAGACCAAAAATGATGAGTGTTTGAGCACTCATCAACCATGGACAGAAGGGTCACACCACTAACGAGTGCGTTCAACTACGCCAGCTAATTGATAAATTAGTGAGAGAAGGAAAGATGGACCACCTCGTTAAAAACATCGAAGAAGGGAAAGATAGACAAAGGAATGGGGCCAAAAAGGAGACACCAAAAAATAAAGTTGATACAATATACATGATACAATCATGGCAGCGAAATACGAAGCAAAAAGTCAGTCAAAGGTTTTCCAAGGGAAACCATATCTCTTTCCCCACCCTCACTACGGACAACGCAGTAATCGAACCACTCACCATCGAGATACAAGCGGGAGGTCACGAGATCCACCGCATGTATGTCGATGGAGGAGCATCTGTGGACATCATGTATGAACACTGCTTCAGAAGGCTAAAACCCTAGATACAAAACCAGTTAATTCCGGCCACGACGTCGCTGACTGGATTCACAGGTGAAAAATTTTGGCCCATGGGGCAGTTACGCATACTTGTAGTCATTGGTAATGAATACCATTCTACAACGGCTTGGATGAACTTCATGGTGATCAGGTCTCCCTCATCATACAATGGCATTATTGGGAGACCAAGGATATCCGCTATGCGCGCGGTCCCATCTACCGCACATGGGATGCTCAAGTTCCCAGTGGAAGGAGGGATCGTCACCCTCTACAACACTACCGCATCCCCAAGAGAATGCAACATAGTGGCAGATGAAGTTCCACGCGCTCCAGAACAGCACACGAACAAGGTGACAAACCTGAAAGTTGCAATTAACCCAGACTATCCTGACCAAGAGATATCAATCGTGGGATCACTGTCTGACAAGGGCAAAGCAGCTGTGTGCGCATTATTACAAAGGAACCTAAACATCTTCGCATGGGAACCCAAACACATGACTGGAGTGCCAAGAGCCATTACTGAACACAAGCTCGAAATCCGACAAGGATATCCTCCAATACGCCAGAAGAAACGTGGCCAAGCTCCAGAACGCGCAAAAGCTATCCTAGAGGAAGTACACAAGCTTGTGGACGCAGGGATCATGCGAGAGGTCTATTACCACGATTGGCTTTCCAACCCAGTGATGGTAAAGAAAAGCGATGGTAGCTGGAGAATGTGCGTGGACTTCACCGATCTCAACAAAGCATGTCCAAAAGACTGCTACCCACTACCAGAAATCGATTGGAAAGTAGAATCCCTGTGCGGGTATCCCTTTAAATGCTTCCTAGACGCGTACAAAGGATACCACCAAATTCAAATGGCCAAGGAGGATGAAGAAAAAACAGCTTTTCACATGAGTCAAGGGGTGTATTGCTACACAAAAATGCCCTTTGGTTTAATGATGAGGCGAAAAATGATCCGTTTTTAGGGGGTCATTTAAGCCCGATTCCGACTTTATTTGATCAAATATTGCCCTAAATCGTTCCTTTTGTGATTTTAGGTGTTTGGAGAGTGAATTCTGGAAAAGAAGCCATTTTGGACGTTTTTGGAGCATAAAAGTGAAGAAAACGGCAAAGTATCAATTTTCCATGCTGAAGACACTAGGTGACGGCGTCAAGAGTTACACCCTGACGGCGTCAGACATCAAGAATAAAACACCGTAGTTGATGACGGCGTCAAAATCCATCCTGACGGCGTCAAAGTCCCAAGAATAAAATATCGTAGGTGGTGACGGCGTCACATAGGCCGTCATAAGTAGATCAAGGCCGTCCGAGGAAGTATTTGGCGGCGAGGTGACGGCGTCACATGCTTGTCTTGACGCCGTCAGCCCAGTTTTCCTATATATAGTTTTCTAGTTTTTTCATTAAAAAGAGAGAAGTTTTGGTGAAACCCTAAAGACGAATTTGGTGCCTCTTTTACAGGTTTTTCAAGGGTTCCAAACCCTTGATACCTTGCATTGTAATTGAGATAAGTGTTCTTCTAATTCAATCAATATGTCTATGTGTTGGTTGTTTATATCTTGTTCTTGTCTCAATTCCATTATGCTAGGCTAGATCTCTCTTGTGTTTGCTTAGATCTAATGAAACCTAGATGTTGATTATGTGTTGATTACTTGTTTATTCTTGTTCTTGGATGAATGATTTATATGTTAGGCTTAAGAAAACTGGCAGATCTCCAAATGGTAACATGCTTGAACGTCTTAAGAAACATGAACCGAGGCGTACTAGGTCTTTATTGGTTGTATTTAATGCATGAGCCACTGTTTACAATCCCTATAGTTGTGCTGGGTCATGGTGTAGGAGGAGATAAGAGCTCATAGAGTTGGGGAGTTATGTATGCCACCCCACGAATGGTATTAAGGAATACAATCCGTCATCCATACAAGTATAACAAGTAATTAACGTGTAAAAGATATCTAGGGAGTAGTGAAGTCTAAGTAAACACAATTTCTCCAATTACTGCTCACAACCTTAGTATAATTAGTTTGTTTTCATTTTTATTATTTTATTTTGATTGCATCTTAGCTTTGGGTTAGTTGAATAGCAACTAATTCCGCCCACTCTTCCAAAACCCGAGATTTTACTTGCTTTCATAAAAATACAAAAACACAAAAATAATCATCCCTCATCTTTAGAACTAGTAATTAGGTTTTCTAATCCTAGCGACACTATTCCTAAGCTGAACGATCAATCCCCCGGTACTTGTCACTATACTATACTACAACGATCAGGTACACTGCCTGGTGGGGGTTGTAAGCTTCTCGAGATCCCTCGAGAGGTAAAGCAAGGTGCGATTCCCACGCATCATTTAAAGAATGCAGGAGCCACATACCAACGGTTAGTGGACAACGCATTTGAGAAGCAAGTAGGACGCAATTTGGAGGTCTATGTCGATGACCTAGTCATAAAAAGCCATACAAAAGAGGTATTGGTGTGTGACATAGAAGAAACGTTTAAAACATTGGGAAGAATAAACATGAAATTGAATCCTAAGAAGTGCATTTTTGGAGCAACAGAAGGCATGTTTCTTGGATACCTAATAGAACCCGATGGTATTAAACCTTGTCCAGAAAAGACAAGAGCGGTTATCGAACTACCTTCACCGCGCACACTAAAAGAAGTCCAGTCACTAAACGGCAAATTAGCCGGGCTGAACCGATTCTTGTCCAAATCAGCGGACAAATCACTTCCTCTCTTTAAAACACTCACGAAGTGCACAAAGAAGGGAGATTTTCGATGGACTCCAGAAGCGGAAGGAGCCTTCCAACAGCTGAAACAAAACCTAGCAGAGCTACCAAAGCTTGTCGCACCCCGACAAGGGGAAGAATTGATCATGTATCTCTCAGCGACCCATGGAGCAGTCAGCACGGTACTACTGACAGACAGAAACTCTGTTCAAACACCTATATACTTCGTAAGCAAAGCCCTCAAGAAGACAGAGACTAACTACACCGCTATGGAGAAACTGGTCCTAGCTCTAGTATTCGCAGCTAAAAGGCTGCGCAGGTACTTCCAAGCGCATTCGATAGCTGTAATCACGGACCAACCCATCAAGCAGGTTATCTCTAAACCTGATGCATCAGGGCGGCTTCAAAAGTGGAGTGTGTTATTGAGCGAACATAATATCTCCTATAGGCCGCGCACCGCAATCAAAGGACGGATATTGGCTGATTTCATTATCAAGAAGCCAGATAATGATACTCCATCACCAAAGATTGAAGTACAATTACAAGAACCATGGGTTCTATTTACAGATGGATCCTCATGCGCAGAAGGATCAGGCACATGTCTTATCCTTACCAGCCCAGATGGAACAGAACACACTTACGCACTACGCTTTGAATTCATAGCCACAAACAATGAGGCAGAATATGAAGCATTGCTGGCTGGACTACGCATAGCAAATCAAATGGGCGTACGTAACCTAGAAGCTAATGTGGATTCACGATTAGTAGCTAACCACGTGTTAGGCGAGTATGTGGCTCAAGAAGAACACATGATCCAATACCTCGATAAAGCCGAATGTTAGGTCACCATTTAGTAAACACAAGTATGATATAAAGAGAAATGAGATGAGAAATAGACTTGGTTGATTATAAGATAATAAGAAAGATAAAAGTGCAAGAGTTTCCTTAAGGTAATCTAATAACCAACAAAATAAAATGTAACATGAGCTTACTATTTATAAGGGAGGAGCTAGGGCAACACACCCTTCCTCCCTTATCCCTTTTTAACGTGGGCTTTTAGGCCTCTTGGGCTTTAACATGTTGCCCATTAACTTAAACAATAATAAGAAATAAAACTTAAGCAACCTATTACAAAATGTAATGACCGAGACTTGACTAAATACTAAAGTATGATCCCAACAATCTCCCCCTAAGGGTCGGTCATCACAGTTGCTTGACGTCTTCATCTTTGTCGTTGACTTGTGACATGTAAAACTCTAGACGTCTTCAAAATGAATGAATGATAGTGAATGTACTTTGCTCTTTGTCTTTGTTCTTTGGTAATGATGGATTATGAAGTTGTCTGCCGTTCGTCACTCCTGCGTCTGTGGTGGTTGTACGCCATTCCAACATACTCATACATCTTTAGACTTTCACTTACAAAGATTCCTTTTTCATGCATTGAGATCTTTGTCTTTATACTTTGTAGATTCTTCTAATTGCCGTAGAATCTTTCTTTGAACTTTGTGTTGCTAAGATCTTTGGGGGAGCTTTCTTTGACTTCAAGATGTATGTATGAGCATGTTGGAATCTATCATCATAGAAGTGAGGTACCTGCGAGTAAACAGTTAGCAATAAAACAACCGGTACTTACGGATAAGGAGTTAGAGCTCATCAACAGCATATTGTGAAGATTCCTTCTAATCCTTATCCAGGCCGTTCCCATATCAGATACTCCCGAAGGAGCTTACGAGACCTACTAAGTAGCTCAATGGCTGGGTGAGTCGCTGGGGATCACTCCACGACTGTAGACCGTAATGGAACCACCGCAAACACTAAGCGTAACCCTTGTGGGGTTACCGAAGTGACCTGCTGTCAGGGCTGTTTGATGTTGACCCTGGCAGGATTTCCGTTTAATCATTGAGAAATACTTATGTAATCCTCTCATAAACGTTCTCGGCAGATTGCTAAGATCTGCGAAGGACTCGATAGTTTACAACTGATGCCCATTGATGTAGAACACCAGTCGTAGAAATACTAAGTGTTCCTAAGAGATCTTTGATGTATCTCAAGGCTCTAGACTCTATAAGTGCACACCTAGGTTTCCTATGCGGAGACTGGGGATGTCCTTCTTCAATATCAACCGTCTCTAAGAGATAGGTCGATAGGTTACGCGGGTTCCCCTGTGAGAATGAAACAAGTCCTTTTAAGAGAACTTGAGTGGTTAAGAAGGTTTAGTGCATTGCGTCACTGGGTCCATGACGACTTAATCTTCAATACCGGCGTCGCCTTAGCAACAACCAGTAGCATACGTATTGAACCCGGTGTCTGCCCTAAGGTTGAATCATCTGGAGGGCTATTTCTTTTCACCCTTTACTTTACTTTTCTTTTTAATTCTTCAACTCCTTCTTTCCCTTTCATTCATTTCTCCTTTTTTCGTATCATACCTAAGGACTTCTAATTCTAACTATGGGAGATGTCCTTGGGTAGATCCCTCCGGCTCTGGCGGATCATAGGACGGATATTCCTATCTTAATCACCTTATAACTCCGACAGTAGCCAAGAAACCTTTGATTGAAAAATCTCTCAAAGTGTTTGTGATAATCAAATATTTTGGTTAACACTTTGAGAGTTTTGCGTACACTTTTGAAGGGCTCCCCCTGCACATGTGCTCATAAGTGTTTAATAAATTTGCACATGCGGGAGGAGCAAGCACTTTTGAATTGATCCACTTTCCGTGAACACGACCGATTCGAGACACGCTTACATCACTAGTTAGACTAGCTTGAAGTTATTACCCAGCCTGGTCAAGTCCACAGAAAGTTTCTCGAGACGGTACATTTCTACTAAGACTAATCCTTTTCGAGACACGCTTACGTGGTTAGATAAAGAGATACATTGTCAGCTTTTAGGTGACAACTAGCTCTAATATCTAACTTGATGTTATTACCCGTCGAGGATAAGTCTTTTCGATATTACTAACATTTATTGCCTCGTCAATTCCTGGGTTAAAACTGAGTCTAGCTCGCACATGATACAACTTTTAAGCATTGACTTCTTATATTTTAATCACTTTTTCATTTTCTCCCCCTCAAAAATAGCATATAAAATGATGTTTTTGATAATCTTTTAGATTAAAATATGCCTTTTGAGTCTTACGGGGAGATTCTCCAAGAACTTTTAGATTTTGAGCAAAGTATTTTGTTTTGACAAGTGCTCCCCCTCAACAAGTGATTAGGTCTTATTGAGGTGAAATACTTGTCCTTTTGAGCAGAATTATGAAAAAATCATAAATGTTTGATTAATTCTACTCAAAAGTAAGAAGCCTTCGCTCCTTATATTAGGATTGAGGCACTGATGCGTATCTCAGGGTCCTTTCTTTACAAGTACGGGTTGTACACTGATATGCGTGCACAAACCATTATGAAGTAAATTATTGACAAATCAAATCAAATGCTTACAATGATTTACCAATCAGGCCTCTGAAATGTCAGCACCGGAAATTTGAATCTGCCTCCAACATAACTCTCCAACCTCCGAAACTGATCCCTGCGCCTCAATCTGTTTTCAATCCTGAAGATGAATCTGCGAGCATCCCGGGCGTCATTTGTGTTCCACCTTTTGGATTTACCCAGTTCAATATCATTGATTCTGCCTTTGATTCCATCTCTGACGAACTTGAGAGTTTCATCACAGAACTTATGAATTTCTTCATATCCCATAAAGCAGTTGCGACCGTTAATACTTCGGTAGGTGAACCCAAATGGTCGTCTGATCAAGGAGTATTGAGGTAGACGTTGAAGGTCGGGGATGTCAAACAGGTTTGGTTTAGTGAGATTGAGCTTCTTCTGGTAACTTTCCACTCCTAACTGAAGATCTTCAACTCTTTCTCTTATGACAATCTGCCTGATGTAGATGAGAAGAGCTTGGATAAAGGCAAGCTGTATGTCTTTGGGCAAGCCACAGAGTTTTCCTTGAACTTTTAGCAGGTACATGTCTTCAATGTCGTTGAGACGTAGTCGTGGAAAGTCAGACTCGGAAATATCGTACTCCTTTTCATCAAGCCTTTTCAGTGTGATTTTGCTGAGGAAGGGGTACCCAAAGAACGTGACAGTCGAGATGAATTGAATGGAGACTATCTTCAGATCACTTTCTACATCACCCATCGTCTGATTAAGTCTGCTGCTTCGATAGTACTGTGCCCGGTTGGTTGGCCAATGATGAATACCATAAAGTGCATCCCGGTCATATTCAACAATTTTGTCGACGAATAATGCTGAAGCTTCTTCTTCGATGGCATTGTTGAGATATCGAGCTGCAGGGAGAAAGGCGAGTGAGGTGACATACTTCTTCTCGATCTTGCTGCCAAGTGTCAGGAATTCCAAGTCTGTGTTGTAGAAGAACTTGTACGGGATCTTTGGTTCCTTAGGCTTCCCAATCATCGGTAGTGGTTTGGACCAATCAGTAATGTAAGGTGCGGTTTTCTTTGTGACCGGATTGACATATGATTCAGGGTTGATCCAGTCAATATTGCTTGACATAGCTCGAGCAATATTTTCCAGATGGTATTCAAGCTCGATTGAGTTAGCAGACCGATCTTTCAGAAGATTGAAAGCATCATTTTTGATTCTTCGCAGCTCTTTCTTATTCATCTTTTTCATCTTAAACTTTTGCTGAATCATTTGAGCATATTCCACTGTACGACCATCTTGAGGTTCATGATTGTCTTCCAGTGGTGGTTGCGAATTTATCATCTTCTCAAACCAGGAGTATTCGGCACTATTGTCTTGGTCTAGCCAGCTAAGGACGGTTTTGGGTTTCTTTGGTTTGGTGCCTTTAGTTGAGGTATCCGGTTGAGGTTGCTGATGCTTTCCTTTCTTATCTTTCTTCTTCTGCTTAGGAGATGGTTCTGGAACTTCATCGGGCATAGGAATGTCGTCACCACCGGTGTATTCAAAGTGATCATGTGCCTTGGGAGCAGAACCAGATGCCTTCGGTTGTTGTGAGGAAGTTGTTATGGTAGGAGGAATTACCGGTGTTTTGTGCTGAGATGAGGATCCTTCGGCTTGTTTCTGTTTCTTTGCCTGAGAATTAGGATCCCTGTCTTCATCATCTCTTTGACGTTTTAGCTTATCGGCCTCTGTGCTACAAGACTCTTTGTTCATTTTGTCTTTCAGTGCTTCCAGGACTTTTGCTTCTTCAGGAGTCAAGGTGAACTTGTTTGCAAGCTTTTCTAGGAGTTGAGCTTCCAAGTCATCCAGAGAAAGTCCTGGTAGAGGAGCAGTAGACTTGTCGGCACGAAGAGTGAAGGTTGTTGATCGGATAACTTTCTTTACTGCTTGCTCAGCGAACTTGGTGAGTTCGTCTCTCATTGGTGCCAGTAGATCTTTCAGCTCAGCCACTAAGTGTTGTGCCATGTATTCCTGTGCTTGAGCTGCTAGTGCGGCTTCCAAGTTCTCTGTTACGTCTTTAGCTAGGAAAATGTCAACCTTATCTTGTAGCTCTTTGACGTTCGTGTTCAGCTTAGATAGTTCAGCAACCTGGGTTGCAAGTTTAGCAACCTGATCTTCTAGTTTGCTTCTCTTCTTATCATGCACTCTTTTGAAAGCAGACTTGAGTAGTTTGGATGCAGCAGAGGCTTTGGAGCTCGGTTTCTTGATTGATTTGCCATGTGTTGATTCAGATGCAGGAGGTGATGACTGTGATGATTCAATAATGGTGGTTGTGTCTTTGACATCTCCTTTCTGTAGTTCGGGTTGTACAACTTTCTTATCTTTGGCTGCTGCTTCTTTCACCCTAAGTTCTTCTGCCAGTTTATCAGCTTCAGCTTTCTGTCTTAGTTCTTCAGCAACCCTGGCTTCTTCTTCTTTCTTAAGTTTTTCTTCAGCCAGCCTATCAGCTTCGGTTTTAAGCCTTTGTTCTTCAGCCAGCCTGGCTTCTTCTTCCTTCTTAGACTTTTCTTCAGCCAGTTTGGCTGCCTCCTCTGCTTTCCTGCTCTCTTCCATTCTGATCGTTTCTTCCAGTTTAGCTTGAGCAATCTCTTCAAGTCTGGCCTCTTCAGCTTCTTGTTTTCTTTTCAGTTCCTCTTCCTGAGCCCGTTCTCTACGCTCCATTTCTTCCATAGACATAAGTCTTGGAGCATCGGTATCCATAGGATCATCTTCTCCTTCCTCTCCCATTGCTGGAGTCATCTCAACGTCAGTGGGAGATACTGAGGGTGTATCATAAACAACTAAGTCAGAGGTGATTCCTGTGGTAGGCTCAGGAATGCTGCTTGAGCCGCCAGCTTCGGTGGTCTGAGAGAAGACAGGAGGTGGAGGTATATCAGCATTGAATGTATCAATTCGGCTGTGAAGGAGACCGAGGTTGAGAGCCCGTTCATTTTCTTCATCGACTGAAAGGCCTTCAGGCTCTTGTACAGCTGTAACTGGTTCCTTCATCTTTTTTCTTCTAATCCTTTCTTCTTCCAAAATTGTTTGAGCTTTGGTGAATGGACGTTGATAGAGGTGTGCGGGGGATTCAGCATAATCAGCAGATTCGTCAATAATATTATCCCAATCTTCGAACGTCAAATCCTTATCGTCAATTTCATCAAGATTGACTTTCTTGGTGATATTGGCATAGGCTTCACTGTAAATAGGACCTTCGTCGGATTCGGTTTGTTCAGAGTCAGCAGGTTTTGGAGAAGGTGTAGGTGAGGGAAACCAGCCAGGTTCAGCAGTAGGTTTCTTTGCAGGAATTCTGATCTTGGATGATGGTTTTTTCTTGGGTTTGGATTTGGTAGAACTTTCTGAGCTGCCAGATTTGCTACCTTTCTTACCTTTCTTCTGCATGTATGAAGGTAGAGCAGCTTCGTCCAAGAACCCAACTTTTTCTGCTTCAATAGCTTGTAGGTAGTACTTGTAGTTATTACCATCCTTGACTTTGTCAGTTAAGAGGCTATCTGGAAGTTTCTTTCCCTGTTTCCTTGTACTTGTATCCATTCTCTTGATGACCTTCAGTGTGTCCTCATTCTTGTATGTGTGCTGAAACTCATCATTCAATCTTTGAGGAATGTCATCATATTCATGGAGGAAGCTTGCAATAAGAAGTTTGGTGAAACGGACGAAAGGAATATTGGTTGTCTTGCGGTGTATGTGCCACACAATATCTTCCCAGATAATGCTGGCATAATCAACCTTCTTGACATTAGCAATAGCCCAGAACAGCCTGAGATGTTGGAGCTTAGGGTGTTCATGGCCTGTGTCTCTGCCGGATAGTGACTTGGCAATTATGATGTAGAGAGTTCTCCAAGGCTGTGGAAGAAATCTGATATTGACCCTAGAGTGACTAGTAATGACCCCTTCAGACTCATCATACCCAATATCTCTCAGCCATTCTATCAATTCTTCTTCAGTGGGAACTTGGTCATACTCTTCATTCGGTTCAAGTTCGGGAAGACCAAGAGCACTACGGAGAAGATCCTTGTCGACCGTGACTTGTCTCATGTGAAGCATACAAGTAAAGGACTCTTCCAGGAGGTCCAGGTGGATTGTGTGCCAAAACTGATGTATGTAGAAGCATGCTACTGCAGCAGATTTGGTGAGAAGAACTTTGCACGGGTGATAGATGAGAGCATCAACAGCAACAAGGCAAGAAGACTCATTGCATGTCAGTTTGTTGAAGTTGACTCTTAGGTTGTTCTTTCCAATCTTCCTGGAGTAGTTTTCAGGAAATGTGTCTTCCCATGCACGAATGGGTTCAGGTTCTGGTCCGTATGGGATGTCATTGTGTTCTGCCATCTGAATTGATCATAAACACACAAACATGGCAATTGTTGATGATGTTAGTATAAGCATTCATTAAGCATGTGTTCATATAGATTATCATGTTTTGATGATGATCAGTGGGGGTTTGTGTGTGTTAAAACTTATGTTATGTGACAAACTTGAGTTATTTTACTTGTTAGAAACATAAAACAATTCAATTCCAACCAAAGTTTATCATTTACAACAAGTTACACATTGGAAATTTCCAACACTTAGAAAAAATTTGGAATTTTGACAAGTTTACGCGTAAGTAGTTGTTTTACGCGTAACCTGACTTAAGCGTAAGATAAGAAATAAGGCGTAAGTGCAAAATCTACGCGTAAGTTAGAACTTTACGCGTAAAATGAAACTTACGCGTAAGATCAATTTTATGCGTAAGATAGGTCTTATGCGTAAAAAATGAAATTACGCGTAGGATTTCCCTTAGGCGTAAATTGTAACTTATGCGTAGGTAATGACTTACGCGTAAGTTCTAGACTTATGCGTAAGATCAGAACTTATGCGTAAAAACAATTTTATGCGTAAACTGTGTCTTATCCAAGACACAATTTGTCCACGTGTCGAATCTTACGCGTAAGATTCAATCTTACGCGTAGGATGAACATTTAACGCGTAAAATCGTCATTTCCAGATATTCACCTTTTGTAATTTGAGTTATGAGTTTCCTGAAAGTGCACAAACATTACCACTGATCAAACATCAATCCAATACACTTATTTTATACATTTTAACACGTAATCATGCCTAATAACACTTAACGCGTAAACACGCATGAACACTCAATCACATCATTAGTCAAAAGTGTTTCTGGGTAGAAATTAACATGGGGCAAATAATATTAACATCATAAGGATCATATGTATCAAATACAAACACAAAACATCCACAAAATCACAAGATAGAATCTGCTAGTGACATACGAACCCTACACCTTAGATTTAAGAACAAAACATGTTTAAAATCCAATTAACCCATATTCACATGATCCTAGGCATACACAAACACTATCCCCATCACTAATTACCATCCTAATGTTCAAACTCAAGAACCCCCAATTCATACGCATGAACCCTAATCTCAAACATGATCGATTAGTGTTTCTGGGAGTGATTGGAGTTAAGAAACTTGCTTATTAACATCTAATGACCATTTCCCATCTATCAATTTAATCAAAACAACACTTAAATCTGGGTTTGATTTTACGCATAACTTCCAAAAGCAATTTAATCGATTGTGAAAAATTGAGCCGTTGGATTGGAATAAAATTAAAAACCCTTGTAAGCAATCTTAATCAAAACAAGTTAACACTTACAGATTCAAGAATGGTGGATTAGATCAATAGAATGATTGTGAGTCGTAGGATATGGTTGGTGAAAATTAAATGTTTTGCAGAAAATTAAATGTGAGTAGTCAAGGTAGTATTGACTGTGGTTAATTCCAGTTTCAAAAATGACAGATTTAGTCCCTTAACCCTTACTAACATTAATTTTAAATGCTAACATACTTATTCACATATAACATTCGTTAGTCAACACCACGATATGAAAAGAACAACTTGTCATACTCCCCCTCGACCTTGGAATCATGGTAAAATTAACTGGTTTTGATCAAGGAGAGTAACCCGATATCCTTTTGAATCAACACTAAGAAAAAAAATTTATTTATTTTTGTTAAAATGTAAATGTTTTTGGTAAAATGCAAGTATAAAAGGTAAAATAATTTTTAGAAATTAAAAAAAAATGTTACTTTTCCTCCCCCTCAACACTAATTTTAAATGATTGAAGACTTTTTAGAAAAAAATAGTGTTGAAAGAGTTTTATACTTGCATTTTTTTTTATTTTTTTTTTATTTTTTTTTTTTTAAGAAATATATTTTTATATTATGTTTTAGAGAAAAAAAATATTTACAAAGATAGTTTTGATGTTTGACAATCACTTGTGTTTTAAAAACTTTTCCAGATCCTCTGGAGTCAAACATCGCATACCAATTTGGTGAACTAAACTAGCAAACCTGGATGGTGCCAAGGATTTGGTGAGTAAGTCCGCCAATTGGTACTCAGTTCCAACAAAATAAAGTTCAACTGTACCCCTTTCCACATGCTCTTTGATGAAATGATATCGGAGATCGATGTGTTTGGATTTGCAATGATGCACAGTGTTGCAGGAGATAGCAATTGCACTCTTTGAGTCACAGTAGATAGGAATCCTGTTGAACAGGTAGCCATAATCCTTGAGTTGTGATCTCATCCAGATGACTTGAGCACAACAAGCGGACATGGCTACGTATTCAGATTCTGTAGATGACAGTGAAGTGCAGTCCTGCTTCTTAGATTGCCATGACACAAGTTTGTCTCCGAGAAATTGTAATCCACCAGATGTACTTTTGCGTGTGTCTAAACATCCTGCATGGTCAGCATCTGAAAAAGCAATTAGTTCAAATCCAGAATCCTTCGGATACCAGATCCCCAAGTTAATGGTTCCCTTTATGTATCGAAGGATTCTTTTGACCTCACTGAGGTGTTTTTCAGTTGGTCTGGACTGATAGCGGGAGCACATGTAGACAGCAAATACTATATCAGGTCTACTAGCTGTGAGATACATGAGGGACCCAATCATACTTCGGTATTTGGTAGGGTCAACTGGAGTCCCATGTAAATCAGCATCTAGTTTTGTGGTATAGCCCATTGGTGTATTATAGGTATCACAAGACATCATTCCATATTTCTTTAAAATTTCAAGAGCATATTTTGATTGATTTACAAAAATTCCACGGGGTGATTGATGAACTTGTAGTCCTAAAAAGAACGAAAGTTCACCCATCATGGACATTTCAAAATTATCTTTCATTAATTTTGCAAAATCATTAGAGAAACTTCTTTTTGTTGAGGCAAAAATGATGTCATCGACATATATTTGAACAACAAGTAAGTCCTCCCCGTAGGTTTTAGTAAACAGTGTTGGATCCACCGATCCTTTAGAAAACTTATTGGCCAGTAAGAAAGTGGACAGTTTGTCATACCACGCCCGTGGGGCCTGCTTGAGTCCGTAGAGAGCCTTTTTGAGTCGGTAGACGTGATTAGGACGCTCAGGATCAACGAAGCCTTCAGGTTGGCTGACATAAACTTCTTCACGGAGATCTCCGTTAAGAAATGCTGTTTTGACATCCATTTGGAAGACTACCATGTTCCGGTGTGCAGCATAGGCCAAAAAGATCCGAACAGCTTCATGTCGAGCCACTGGAGCAAAGGATTCAGCAAAATCTAGACCTTCCAGTTGAGAGTATCCTTTTGCTACCAGACGTGATTTGTTACGGATGACAGTTCCTTCAGCATCAAGCTTATTCTTCCATATCCATTTTAACCCAATGACAAAGACTCCGTCAGGTCTTTCAACTAATTCCCAGACTTCTAATCGTATGAATTGCTGAAATTCCTCTTGCATAGATTCAATCCAGTTGTCATAAGTCATAGCATCTTTAATGTTCTTGGGTTCTTCATGACAAACTGTGAGTGCGTAGATGCAAGTTTCTCCATCTGTGTGAAGTCGTTGTCTTGTCATAACTGGTGCATCTGGATGGCCAATAATATGAACTAGAGGATGGTCTCGGGTCCATTTGTGTGTTGAAGGGTGTAGTTGATATGTATCTCGCATGTTGGCAGGATCCAAGTTGCGTGTTGACGACTCAGCTATATCAGGAACTGTAGTAGCTGGTGCAAATGGATTGAAGAACGCATCAGGATCATGCTCTGCGGATTGTGGAACTGATAGTGGTGTTGGATCTTCAGCTGAGTGGCGGGAGTTAGAAACAGTTTGTTCTACTGTAGATGGTGAAGCAATTGGAGGACCGTCTCTCTCAACAGTTGTTGAAGTTTGTTGAGGTGAGTCTGGTACATGAATATTGTCAGGTTGAGCAGCGGAATTAGGTGGGACCTCAGTAGGACGGTATTCAATTGTGTCATCAAACAGTGGAGCAAACAAGGTTTCCAATTCTTTGCGGTTGAGTGGCAATGGTTCAGCCGAAGATGCCGGAGGGTTAAGACGGTTAAATTCGGGTCCTAAGCTGTGTTGCTCAGAAGCCATTTGTGTGAGCTCATCAAAATTAGCATGAATGGTTTCTTGAATTTCACGAGTACGACGATTCCAAATCCGAAAACCTTTAGAATTCTCACAATATCCAATGAACACTCCGATGTCAGCCTTTGCTTTAAGTTTACCTAAATCATCACGATCATTTTTCGGATAGCAGAGTGCTCCAAAAACATGAAAGTAATCGATGTTCGGTTTCCTTTTGTGAACAATTTGATATGGTGTTTTGCGATGACGTTTTGTGATCATACAACGGTTTTGAGTATAGCATGCGGTTGAAACAGCTTCTGCCCACAAGTAATCAGGTAATTGAGCATTAATCAACATAGTTCTAGCAGCTTCCACTAACGTCCTGTTGCGTCTTTCAACAACTCCATTTTGTTCTGGGCTTCTAGGAATAGATGTTTGATGTTCAATTCCCACTTTCTCATAATAAGACCTAAGTGTCTGATTCTTGAATTCAGTTCCATTGTCAGTTCTGACTATTCGGACCGTGTTGCGTAACTGAACTTGAATTTTAGTGAGAAAGGTGATGATCATAGAAGGAGCCTGATCTTTACTTCGTAGAAAATAAACCCAAGTCCATCTGGAAAAATCATCGACGATTACTAGTATGTAGCGTTTACCGTTGATACTTTGAACACGCATCGGTCCACACAAATCCATATGAAGCAGTTGTAGAACATGATTCGTACTGTGTTCAGGTTTTGAAGGAAAATGAGCCCGAGTACTTTTTCCTTGTTCACAGGCTGGACATAAGTGATCTTTGGTGAAACGGAATCTTGGAAATCCCTCAACAAGTTTATAACGAGCAAGGTCAGTCATAGTTTTGAAATTCAAGTGTGAAAGACGTTTGTGCCATAACCAAGATTTAGTTGATTCTGCTTTGGAGAGAAGACATATCGGAGATGTTGCAATCATATCTGACATTGAAATTGTATAAAGATTGGAGCCACGGGAGCCAGACATAAGATCGTTTCCTTGTAAGTCACGAACAAAGCAAGTTTTCTCACGAAATGCAACTTCTAGATCCCCATCACAGAATTGACCAACAGAGAAAAGGTTGTGTCCAAGGCCTTCCACATAATAAACACGGCTTATTTCGATGTTTCCACTTATAAAGTCACCATACCCCATGATTAAAGCGTAATGATCATTCCCGAATCTGACAGTACCAATGAACTTTGAGACAAAGTTGTGTAACAGTTTGAGATTGCCTGTCATATGTCGGGTGCATCCGCTATCAACAATCCAGAGAACAATCTGCACCACCTGCATCACAAGAAGAGGACACGGATGGAACAGAAGTAAGGGTGGAACCCAAAGAAATTGCGGGTTCCTGTTGGTTAGAAGCACAAGTATTCAATAATTTAGGAATCCATTTAAAATCAGGTTTGTGTTGTAACCAACGTTGCCAATTCCAACTAGTTCGAGCTTTCTTAATGGTGTATTCACTAGTGTTTGGCTGATTCCTAGACTTGTTCTCTGCACCTATGGGGTTAACATCAACTTCACTAGAAACCATAGAAGGCGGCTTTCCTAAGATAGACTTAGAGGCAGTAGTGGGCCTAGAAGGAATGCGTGTCCTACGTTTCTTATGACGATGAAGTAGAGAATTAGCTATACATTTAGTATGATCACCAGATGAAACGCTTTTACGACAAAACACACAAGATGCATTAATATTCAAAACATTCAAAGGTTCATCATTCGTTACATTTAGATTTTGATTACAATTTGCCAGATTAGAATCTAAATCTGATGCAACATGAGTTTTATTCAAATTCCTAAGTTGGTCTTCTACTTCTTGAGCTTCTAGTTGTCCTCGCTTACGTTGCCAGAGCCTATTCTTCTTTTTACTGTATCGCTTGGGTCTGCTAACGCTAGTAGGGGAGACTAGTCCTGTAGAAGTGGAGTTTGCAACATTAGTATTTTGAACAACCTTTCCTTTATCAGTTATGTCTAATTTATACATTCCTGGTGCTATCACCGTGGTGTCAACCATCTTTCCTTTTTCAAGTATCTTTATTTTCTCTTTTAACTCAATGATGATGTAATTCTTATCCTGAATGTTTGACTCAAGTATACCATTGCAATATTTGATGTCTATGTGGTTTTGTAGAAATTCGTCATTTTCAATTTTTAACTTCGCAATTTCTTTCTCGTATTTCAGACACAAACCTTTTAAAGACTCATTGTTTTTGCAAAGTTGACAAGAGTTTGAAACATTGTGACTTTGAAACTTCAATTCCCTTTCAAGACTTTTAGCTTGACACCATTCAAGCCTTTGATTGAGTAAACTGATTTGTTTTGAAAACTGTTTTGTCACATCATCATTCTTTTTCCTCAGATTATCATTCTCATGTTTCAGTGTCTCAATTTCCTCATTCAACAAGTTATTATCAACACAATGATCATGCTTAAGCATAGAAGTACCAGATTTATAGAGATCATTCATGATAACAGACAGAATATCAGCACAGAGAACTTGTTCCAAGAGTCGATCAGCATCATTTTTGAAAACTTTAGTTTGTAACTTTTGAACCAAAATCTCATTTTCAGCAGTGTCAAAAACGTTTATCATATTTTTGACCTCCTTTTGAAGTTCCTGATCCCAACGTGTAGCACAGAGACGGAGGTGTTGAACAATTGGTTTCATTTGTTTTTAAAAAATATCTCTTTTTTCTCGCTCGTAAGCGGATTGAAAAGTTTCAATTTTTATTTCAGAATTGCGTTCAATTGTTTCCTCCAAAATATCAATGTCTTCCATAAAAGTTTTGAAATAATTTAAGACACGACATTTTGGTAAACGTGTAAGTTCACCGGACGAGGGTAAAGGACCATTTACTTGTGCTACAGTTTGGACAGGGGCCTCATTGTGAGATGAAACATACGACTCTTCGATAAACCATGATTTCTCAGGTAAATCCTTTTGAGTAACGAACTTGACTGGATTTTTTGAATAGTCATATGGTGTGCAATATTCAACATTACTCATTTTTGACCGACTCTCGTCTTCAAGTTCTTCTTCTTCCTCAGTATCAAAAACAACAGCACGCACAATCGAATTATCAAGCAAATAATCCATACTGTAAATTTTTGGAACATCTTTGAATGCATTATGAAGAAACATTGAATTGTAATCGCCAAGTGCAAATCCAGTACCGGGTCTCGGTTTTAAAGTAAATTTCTGAATTGTAGTGACAGAGTTCCCGTGTTTGTACACAATGTTACGAAATTCTTTCAATTGTTTTTCAAGATCAACAATATCGCCGAGTAAGTTATCTATATACTTCCTTTTTCGTATTTTATGTTCACAAAAATCTTTTTGACAACTTGACAATTCTGTTTCTGTTTTTGAAAGTTCTGTTTGAAGACGTTTGACTTGCATTTTCAATTCACTCTTTTCACTTTCGAGTTTTGAAATCAACTTTCCGTTTGACTCGATTAAATCTTGCATTTTGCGTTGAAGATCTTGTTCTTTGTTGTAGGAATCGTGAAAAGCTTTTTCAAAACTTTTTGCATGTTTAATCTTGTCTTCCTGATTAGAAAGCTGAATTTTATAACATTCAATATCTCTTGCAAGTGACGCATTTTGTTCTTTCAAAACTTTGTTTTTCTCGTTGCATTTTATTATTTGCAATTGTTGAGCATCCAGTTGTTTTGATAACAATATGAGATCAGGGTCTGGATCAAATGATGGTTCATGTTGTTCGAAATGATCATGTTTATCATTCTCAATAGGATCATCAAATGAAACAACTGTGTCATCATCGAATATGACAACTGTGTTTATTTGTTCATCTGTATGAGATGATGAAGATGATTTAGATGGAACAACTTGCGCCATATCTGATTCATAAGCAGAAGGTGAGACTATTTCATTAATAAAGCATTCATTGAAGTCATGTACCTGAGACAAGCCGTCAGTGTCATACACTGGACCTGAATCATTGAGCTTAAGTTCCTGCATGTTAGCCATAAGCATCACAGCAGCATTGGCTTCCAGATCTTCCATGTCATCATCGTTGTTCACATTTGCCATGAAGTTGTTGTCCTGTTCAGGGAAATGTCCATCTTTTTCATCCTGAAGAGCCATGAGTAATGCCTGCTTGTGAAACTTGCTACCCCGAGTTCTCGGTTTGGGACATGCTGTAGCAATATGACCTTGTTCATTACAATTGTAGCACCAAACTGCATTCCCTGAGGTTGAGTTCCTTGTAGTAACTGAGTCAGACCTTTGTTGAGAAGATGCTGAGTTGTTCCTGAACCCTGTATTGTTACCAAACCTCTGACCATTCCCATAACTTCCTGAAGAACTTCCTGAACCAGATCTACCATAGTTACGATTTTGAATTTCCACTCTACCATCATTTACAACAGCTTGATTCCTGGTATTTGAAGATGAACGTTGACGGTTGTTCGTTTTGTTGGAGAATTTGCTGAAAGCACGAGCAATAAGAGCAAGTCCCTGGTTCAACGTATTAAAGTCATCATCGTCATCATCATTGCAGTTGGAGTAGTACATAGCATCATTGTTGTTTGACGGAACAAGTTGAGTAGAAGTATCTTGTGGAGATGAATCATAAGAGACCATTTGGTTCGAGGTGGAAGATTGTGGATAACTGAAGTAGTTCTGCTCTTGAACATATGCATGATTTGACAGTGGTGGTGAAGCATAGGGAGATTGAGCTACGAGAGCCAAAGAATTTGGTGTTGTTGTGGGTGTGTAACCTCCTCGTAGAGCTCGATCTTTTTCCACTTCAGGTTCATGGTGTTTCAGAAAGTCATACAACAAGCCATATGGAGCATCATGAAGATTCTTCGTTTGACGAACAAATGTCACATATTTATGCCAATCAGGGCCAAGACTACCAACAAATTTGGAGTTCACAGCGATCCTTGGTACAGTGATTTTGTGACGTTCCAGATCATTGACAACATTTGTGAAACGATGATAGTAGGATTCAAGTGACTCTCCAGGTTCAATTGTGATGTCAGTGTATTCCATGTAAAGCTTGGATTCCATGTCATCTTTATTCAATTGAGTGCCTTCCATGAGGAGATGAACGTGTTCCCACATAGCTTTGGCTGTTTTCTGAGCATCGACACTGCGATAGATCGGATTGGGTATACCTTGAAGTATATAAGCCATTGCATACTGATCAGCTTCACGATGTAGTTTCTGTTCTTCAGTGAGTGCAGTTTCTGGAAGGGGTCTATCACCAGGAGGACGTGGAGGATCAGCATTAGGATCACCAGCTTCAAATCTTGTTGGCCACTCAAATGGTCCTTCAAGTATCACTTGCTTTAAGAAGTGCCCATGAGGTTTCTTTAGTTCAAGAAAGCGTAGGAATCGACTAGACCATTGCACATAGTTACCAGGTGTTAGCATTGGAGGTGTTTCAAGTGATCCTGCCTCATGTCGGGATTGTTGAGTTGTAATAACTTCACACATTCTGTCAAACCAGTGAGGTTGTTTGGAGGAAAACTGAGTGTTTTGTTGTGGCACTTGATATGGTTGTTGTTGAGGAATGAGCTGTTGCTGCATCATCAGGTAATGTTGTTGTGGATTGTATTTAGGAGGTTGTTGATTCATTATGTGCGGAAGGTATTGTTGTTGCTGATACTGCTGAGGTTGTTGTTGCTGATACTGCTGAGGTTGTTGTTGCTGAGGATAAGAGTGAGGGAAGTAGTGATTAGGTGGTTGAGACATCTTAGAACACTTGTGTAGAAATGGATCTTTGTAGAAGATTGAAATGCACGTTCCTTTGTGAAAGTAGCAAAATCCTTGGGGTAAGTTTAAATCTTACGTGTAACTTAATCTTACGCGTAAACTTTAAGTTATGCGTAAAGAGTAGGTTTATGCGTAAAATTTCTAGTTTATGCGTAAGTTTCCTCTTTACGCGTAAGCTTATGCTTATGCGTAAGTTTAGACTTATGCGTAAGGTTGAAACAACCAAACAAATCTTTCAAACTTATCCAAGCTTGAAAGATATCCGTAGTCGAAGTATTCCACTAACTTATCCAAGCTAGGGAAGTACTGAGTCACCGTAGCACAAGAAGAAGATCGTTGTTGAAGCTTACGCGTAAACTCTGGCAAGTTACGCGTAACTCTGACTTACGCGTAGAATACAACTTATGCGTAGGATTTAAGGCGTAAAGGAGCACTTTACGCGTAGGATCAGGGTTTTGGCAAATTTTACGCGTAAGAAAAGGGTTTTAGCCAATTTTGCGCGTAAGAAAAGGGTTTTATGCCTATTTTATGCGTAAACCGACCAAAAAACACTGTAGACAGCTGGAAATAGTACTTTTCCGACCACTTTACGCGTAAAACGTACTGTTCACCTTAAATAATGACTTTTAGAAGAGAAAATGCTTAAAAATAAGGTACTTTTGATCAAATAACTTCACCAATACTTAGAAAACCTTAACTTTATGAGATGTTATTACCAAAAAACTAGTTTTCCAATATCAAAGAAGCTATAAAACCTAAAAAAAACCTTAAAAATCACAACTTTATGCAACAACTAAGCTTCAAATCACTATATCAACCTTGAAACTTGTCCAAGCTTCAAGATTTGAGTGAAAGAAACAAAGAAAAATGCAAAAAGATGAAGAATAAGCACCAAATCCCCACGTAACCAAAAGAAATACACTTCAAACTTCTAGTAGGCGAATGATACCACTTGTTAGGTCACCATTTAGTAAACACAAGTATGATATAAAGAGAAATGAGATGAGAAATAGACTTGGTTGATTATAAGATAATAAGAAAGATAAAAGTGCAAGAGTTTCCTTAAGGTAATCTAATAACCAACAAAATAAAATGTAACATGAGCTTACTATTTATAAGGGAGGAGCTAGGGCAACACACCCTTCCTCCCTTATCCCTTTTTAACGTGGGCTTTTAGGCCTCTTGGGCTTTAACATGTTGCCCATTAACTTAAACAATAATAAGAAATAAAACTTAAGCAACCTATTACAAAATGTAATGACCGAGACTTGACTAAATACTAAAGTATGATCCCAACACCGAATCCTTGATAAAGAATTTTGACAAGTTTTCCATCAAACGAATTCCACGAGGAGAAAACAAAAAAGCAGATGCGCTAAGTAAAATCGCATCCACAAGCTTTGCTCACCTGTCAAAACAGGTACTGGTGGAAAAATTGAAGAACAAATCCATCTCTGAGATGGAAGTATCCACAGTGATAGAGGAAGACAATCCCACATGGATGACACCCATCATGGATTTTATCAGTAAGGGAACACTCCCCCAGGAACAAAAGGACGCTCGACGGATACGGCGCACAGCGCAGAGGTTCGAACTTCGAGATGGTATCCTATATCAGCGTTCATTCCTACAACCATGGCTCAGGTGCGTCGGACCTCTTCAGGCAGATTACGTACTCCGGGAAATCCACGTTGGATCTTGCAGCATGCACTCAGGACCACGGTCTGTTGTAGCGCGTGCTTTTCGATCCGGGTACTATTGGCCTACCATGCACCGCGACGCGCGAGACATGATTAGAAGATGCAACGACTGCCAAGTCCATAGACCCATTCCGCGTCGGCCACAACATGAGCTAACACCCATCACCTCACCATGGCCATTCCACAAATGGGGAATTGACATTGCTGGACCCTTTCCAGTCGCGGCAGGAGGACTCAAGTTCCTCATTGTCGCCATTGACTACTTCACCAAATGGATCGAGGCAAAAGCAGTGGCAAGTATCACAGGTAACCAGGTCAAACGATTCGTTTGGGATAACATCGTATGCCGCTTTGGCCTACCTGGAGAAATTATTTCGGACAACGGAAAACAATTCTGTGATAACCCATTCAAGGATTGGTGCGCGCAGTTAAACATCATACAACACTTCACGTCAGTCAAACATCCACAAACAAATGGATTGGTAGACGAATTATCGCATGTTTTGTGGGCTCACCGCACAGAAATCAAAGTCAGCAATGGCGATACACCTTTTTCTCTTGTCTACGGGACAGAAGCTGTTATACCAGCAGAAATTGGAATGCCAACAATCCGTACATCGGAAGTTAACATCGCAACAAACGATGATGAACGACGCATTGACTTAGATCTGTTGGAAGAATGACGCGAAAGGGCGGCTATCCGCGAAGCAAAAGCTAAATCAAAGATGAAGAAGTATTATGATGCACGAGTCAGAAACACTTCATTCAAACCAGGGGACTTTGTATACCGCGCCAACGATGCCAGCCACGCAGAAGACACGGGCAAGCTCGGACCAAAGTGGGAAGGGCCTTACGAGGTCACAGAGGCATTGGGCGACGGTGCGTACAGAGTGCGCGATATGAAAGGCCACGAGTTACCATGCACCTGGAACATTTGCAATCTCAAGAGATGCTACCTCTAGGCCACGAGCCGCACACCGACACATCTGCACTTTAGTAAGCGCTCAATAAATGTTGGTGTATTTTTTTTAGGAAATTGTCCTTTTTGCACTTGCAACAATTAATAAAACGTTATGGTTTCTAGCTAACTCCACAACACAGTTCAACATTATTGCTTACATTATTCATTTATGTTTCAATTCTGTTTATATTATTGCCTACATGGTGTGCATGCACATATTAAGACCACACGAGGGCAGACAGGATGAGTAAACCTACTAAAGTACTCGTTGAGTAAGAGGGTTGCAAACCCATCAACATCGGATCACGTATCCCTGTTAAACACCTTACTATCAAGACGTTGGAGTAAGTTCATAAGTACACCCCACGATGGATGCACTTTATTGCACACGGTGCGCGTTTAACAAAACATGGACTCAAGACAATTGACTCCTATATAGTGGAAATCGCAGTACGCTGCACTCCACCACATGGATTCAAAACAATTGACTCCTAAGTTCGTACACTAACTTCATACAAGCTCATGACTTTAGTACGCATCTCACAACGAATGCGCAACAACAAGTTGAAAATGAACTAATAAACCAAGACACTTGGTTACCAAAAATGATAAACGTAGTACGCTACTCATTTACTCGCACGTTTGTTAAGGTTATGGACCGCAAACGTTTCCTAAATCACGAACTTAACAAACAAATTTTGGGCTCAAATACAAGATATTATTTGCACGTTTGTTACTCTAGATAAGTCTTTCACGTAATAAAGACAAGGAACAAATCTAAGTACAAAAACAACATATGTGCACAAAAGAGTCCAATATTTTTATTTACTAAAAAAAAACTACGAGTTTTTACAAAAAGCTATAACTACAAGTTATACACATCTATAAACTATGGACACGCTCCGTGGAAGGCTCTGGCACAGCTGAGCTTCCCGACTCCTGCAGCTTCCTCAACAATAATGCATCCCTTTGTGACACGGTCGCCACACTGACAGCAACACCATCTGACCTAGGAAGGTGTGCAGCACCCACACCGCAGAGAGTGGCCTTCCCATTAAGACCCTTCTTCTTGGCCGCCCTCTCTGCGTGACGCTCCAAAACTTCCTTCAGTGGGAGCTCTGTCTCAAGTGCAAAGGGGTTCAAGATGGCACGCGGGCGCGCGAACATTGGCACCTGCAGTTGGGACTCATCAGGCTTTAAGAAGAAACCAGCCTCGGCCTCTGCATTCTCGGCTATATGCCTCCCAAGTGTTAATCCCTGCATGATCACTCGGATGGGATAATCTTGGTCGCGCTCCAGCTGCGCAATGTGGGGAAGTTCGAAGAGCCTCATCTTTTCCATCGCCTGCACAAGCTCGTCGTAGGCATCAGCTTTATACTCAGGAACCTCAGAGGGAGTGACCTTGAGCAGTTGGGCCTCAGCCAACTCTTCAACTTCCTGCGCCTTGCCACGAGCAACGACGCACTCCACCACCCTCCCTAAGGCGTTCACAACCTCTGGGGACTCCAATGTCCCCACGGCAGCCAAGCGCAAGCCATGGCTGATCAACCACCTGCGAAAACAACGACAAAGGCATTAGAAAAGAAACACAAAATATACAAAGAAATTAAGGTACAACAAGTACCTGCGCTCTGCAATAGTCGACATCAGATGGGGATACAGCTCCTCATCATACTCTATGCTAAGCCTGCGCAGCTTCTCTTCCTGCGCCTCCACAGAGTCCTCTACCTGCTTGCCGAACTGAGCAAGCTGACTGCAGAGCTCGTTCTTTCTCTCTTCGAGATATTTTACCCCCAGGCGAGGTCAGCCTTATATTGCTGCGACTCCCCACGTTCGCGCTGTAGCTCAGCCAACACTACCAGCTTCTCCTCAGTCGCCTTCTTGGCGCGCTCATCGGCAACTAACACCTCTGCCTGAGCCTCCGCCAATTGCGCTTTGAGCTGCGCAATCTGCTCATCCCTCTGAGCAAGGCTACCTCCCTCAACGACGGTCCGCGCCTTCAGCTGAGTAACCAAATCAGCCTGGCGAGTAGCAACACCAGCAAGCTCCTCAACCAACTCTTGCGAAGACATCTGCGCCGTAGCCTTCAAAGGCTCCTCCACATATGCAACCTTAGGCGATGCGGTATGATCAGCGAAAGCCGCACCACCCTCTGCAGCATGGTCCCTATAAAATAAAGAAGATGACGTTAGTACGCGGAAACGGCAAATAAAAGAAAGCTACAGTCGTTAATACTTACATAAGTGGTGGAGATTCGGCCTGATTCTTCTGGGCGCTGGTAGCAGACATCTCATCAGGCGCATCCGACTCATCCTCCCCAATCAAGTGACGCCTCCTTTTGGAGGTACCCACATAACCACCAGAAGACGCTTCCTTGCGCTTCTTCCTGCGGACTTCCGCGGACTCCAAAATCTCTACGCTGTTACACGCCTCCACATGCGTCTCTTCCCTCACGGGAGACCTCTCCTCAGCAGGAGGGACAACCTGCACTGACGCGACAAGCACAGCTGCAGGAGGAGAGTCTTGCTGCGCAACAGGTCCAAATACAGTCAGATGTCCCGCAGTAGCCTACAATATGGGCTGTTCACCCTCCCTCAGGGGACGCACCCCTATCGTCACGCGCTTAGGTTCTTTCAGCTTCACAACAGAGAACAAATCCATTTCTGCGACAGACAGAAGACAAACAACAAAAGAACAAAGTTAGTTATTCAAAGGATAAGAAGCAAAACACTTACATTATAGACGCAGTAAAAGGATGAGCACCCACCCTGGCTGTCCTCATCAAGAAAGGTTGGAACCTCGTTCGCACCATCAAAATAATTTTGGCTCAGCCCCATGTGCACCAAAAACTCCTCAGGATAGGAGTTAATGGGAATGCGGTTACTATCAATTGTATCCGCATCCGCGAGGCTGTACGAACCAGGGATAGGACGCTCATCCCTCGGCAGCGTCCCTTGAGCATAGAACCCAAAGCGCGACGGGAAAACCACATCGTCCACCCAGAAAAAGTATTCCCTCTAACGCCTTAATGAATCTACCTTAACGGTATAGCATTGAAGGTTACCTGAGCGTTTGGCAAATGAGACCCATCCGTTCGCCCATGTAGAATGGTAAAACGCACTGAACAGGTCGACAGTCGGGTTAATGGCAAGCAACCGACAATTAATCTCAAAATTAGATATCTTCGCCGCACCTATACAGTGCGGCTGCGATATATGGAGCTGATAATAATTGAGCACGTTGCTCAAAAAAAGGGAAATGGGTATGCGATAGTTCGCATAGTCAAAAAAGGGTGTATATAAACCTATCTTCCCATCGGGGAAATCAGCTATACACGCGTCAACATCTGGGGCCTCCGGATGGACGTCGAGAGGAATGAAGTAGTCAGAAGCAAACTGACGTACGTCATCCTCATCCATCAGGGAGCTAAACTCATCTAATTGAGCAACAACCATTTTCGGTGGATCACAAGATTTACTAGGATTGCGCACACGCAGTTACCTAAATCGAATAGTAGATCGAGGAAAGAAAAAAAGCTTTGATAGTTTTCGAAAATGGCGGAAATGTTTTACTATGTGTTTTACGGTGAAAAGGAGGCGGTGACTTTATATAAGTACCAAAAACCCTTGATGCGTGGGAATCGCAACAGGCTTTACCTCTCGAGGGATCTCGAGAAGCTTACAACCCTCACCAGGCAGTGTACCTGATCGTTGTAGTATAGTATAGTGACAAGTACCGGGAGATTGATCGTTCAGCTTAGGAATAGTGTCGCTAGGATTAGAAAACCTAATTACTAGTTCTAGAGGTGAGGGATGATTATTTTTGTCTTTTTATATTTTTTAGAAAGCAAGTAAAATCTCGGGTTTTGGAAGAGTGGGCGGAATTAGTTGCTATTCAACTAACCCAAAACTAAGATGCAATCAAAATAAAATACAAAAAATGAAATTAAACTAATTTATACTAATGTTGTGAGCAGTAATTGGAGAAAATGTGTTTACTTAGACTTCATTACTCCCTAGATATCTTTTACACGTTAATTACTTGTTATAATTGCATGGATGACGGATCGTATTCCTTAATACCATTCATGGAGTGGAATACATAACTCCCCAATTCTATGAGCTCTTATCTCCTCCTACACCATGACCCAGCACAACTATAGGGATTGTAAACAGTGGCTCATGCATTAAATACAACCAATAAAGACCTATGATTGGTTCCGAACCGTCTGATTATTATTGACCAAGGTCAACAAGTCAAAGACAGCCTAGAATCAATACTCCGGTGATAGTATAGTGTATTCCCGGGTCGTTAAAGTCCCGACGAGATTGAAATGGTGCTTTTGGAATCGTTTATGAGAAAGTGGCACTGAGGACAGTAGCCAGATGATGTGGGATTGGTATTGCTACTGTTATTTTGGTATTGACAAACAGATATAATATTCACAATAATCAGATACCAGATATATGCACAAATTAACAATTAAGATCACGTATCGGACTGGAAAAGTGGGTTTTTGGTAATTATCAAACTACAGGGGGTGCTTTTGACACTTTTTCAAAACTTAAAATTAAAAATGAAAAAGAAATTATAAAAGTGATTAAAATAATATTAAACTATTATTTAATTAATTAAACTATTTAAATTGTAAATTAAAATCTAATTTAATTAAACTAAAAATGACAAATGATTTAAATTATACTAAAAATTTATGAAAATATTTTCTAAACCTAAATTAGAACTTAAAGAAAATATAAAAAATTAAAAATAATATTTTTGTCTTTTTGTGGTTTTGTAATTAATTAAAAACTATTTAACTTAATTAAACTAATTAAACTACTTTTAATTTATATTAATACTAAATTAACTTAGAAAATTAAGATAAAATTTATAAAATTACTTAACCATCACTGGAATCCTACAAAATTATAAAAACTCTAAAATTTATGTTTTAAGATTAAACAACTAATTATTTATCTATTAATTAACTTAAATCTATTTTAAACAAATAAAATAAGGAAAATAGAAAATGAACAGTAGATTCTCAAAATTTATTTTCTAAAAACTTATTATACTATATTAAAACTAGAAAAATTATAAAAGCTAGATTTAACCTTATAAAAACTAATTAAGCTATTTAATATTTGATATTAATTAATAATAAAGAAAATTAAAATTAAATCTAATTAGCACTAAATGACAAAATAAAAATCTGAAAAATTTATTATAACTACTTTAATATATGAGGTATTTAATAAAAATATAAAAATACTAGTTACTTAATTAAAATCTAAAAATGAAAATTAAACTTAACTTGAATTAAATAGAAACTATCACTTATTTTAAAACTAATTTTTTTTGGATTTTTCTTTTACAAAACTACTAAACAACTTAAAATGACAAACTTTTGTAAAAACACTTTTTGAAATAGCTTATAAATAAGCTATAAGCACCCCTTTGGCTACACAGTTGACTTTGGTTGACTGTTTGGTCAAATAAGGTCAAATGGTCTTGGGTGGGGTCCACAGTGATAAAACTGATGCAAACAAGTTTGATAAACCTAATTAAGCTAGAAACAACCAATAATAAGCACAAATAAGCTATTAAAGGAGAAATAAGCACTGGTGTTGAACCTGTCAACCAAACAGGCTTGGAGGGTCACTTTTGGACCTTTGTGGGGTCCACAGAAGTGAAGGGTAGGGCAATCTAAACCTAGGGGTTCAAAGGTGGGTTGATAAGCTACAAAATAAGCCACTAAACTAATCCTAAGGGCTTCTAATGAACTCTGGGTATGGCTATGAATATTGGATCCCACACTGAGTGCTCAGTGTTGGATTTTGAAACAGGCCACAACAAAGTGATGAATAAGCTATACCTATTAAGCTAAACCTCAAAATAAACTAGGTAATGTAAACTTAGACTATTAAACTTCTTAAAAGCCAAGTATGAGCCTGTGGGGTCCACTAATAAGCACAAGAGAGTAGATGGGGTTTTGGCTAATAACTGTGCACAGGGCACTTGTTTGACCCTGCAACTGTGTTTACAAGCTTGCACAAGCTTGTGGAAAATTTCTAAAAATCAAATGAGCTATGATTCCTAGAGTCTAGGTGGTAGAGTGTTAGCACAATAATTTCCAGACCTTAAATCCAATTACACAATTCTAGAAAAATCCCACAAGTTTTGGAAAAAAAACTGAGAAGTGTAAATTTGACTTTTACTAAAAACTTTGCACTTTGACTTTTGTGAGCTTTGATCCTAGTTTATTGACTGCAAATGAAATATTAAGCTTATATGGAACTAATTTAACCTAATTTAACAACTATAATACTGGATTGATGAGATTACACAGCCTAAGATCTAACAGTTAACAATCTATAAAGAGATTAAGTGAGTTTTGACTTTCTTACTAAAATTAACTAAATTTTATGACTAGTCTATGATACTAAGACCTAAGTAAACATGTCAAAGTTATACTAGGTAACTGAATACCACAAATGCACAGGGCAATCCCTTGTGCCAAACACCCCTTATAACTGTGACAAACTATGATTTTCAAAGCTAGAAATGAATTTAAGCTACAATACTGATTCCAAATACTTTAATAAGACTAATAAAGATTAAATAAACATAAATCAATCACAACACAAGCAGAACACACAAGTATGCCAATTTTAAGTATTCCACTGTGAGACTTCCTAAATTTTAACAAGAAAGAAATATGACTGACAAGCTAGCTATATTACACTAGATATTCATTAACTAACAACAAACAAACTCAAAAACACACAGATAGGAAAGAATAAGCTAGCATACAGTAGAAACTAGGAATTAAAGAACAAACTTACAATGTGCAATCCAGCCTATGCCTTGAACCAAGAACCAAGAATCAAACCCTAGCATCCCCCATGGGATTCTAAACCAAGGCCATCCCTTTTATACCCTGCTCCAGCTCTGATTACCAAGAACTTGTCGTGTTGACTTTTGTTGACCAATTTGAGTATTTTGAGTTTTTTATCACTAAGCTGATTTAAGTTATTACTAATAGCTTAAATAAGCTATAAGGGAGCTTATATGTTCCTAGGAGTCCAGTACATTACACAATAACAATAATTAAGCTTAATAATGATATAAGATTTGAAATAAAAATGCATAAGATGATATAATTAAGGAAGCTTGAAATTAATACTTGAAATTAAGTTACAATACAATAAAGAGAAGGTTACCACTGCTTAATAGCTTGGGTGTACCCTAAAATTGAACATTGAAATAATACGACATAAATAAAACTTAAATTAACTACTCCTTGATCTTCATGCTTCCTCTTCTATTTATAGCAAGGGATTAGGGTTCCCAGCATTGCTCTGATCAAATCCCACCATCTTGTTGTAACTTTGGTCCACTCTCCATGTAACACGTGGATTTGGCGCCAAAAGGTGTTTCTTTGAATTTCGTCTGATAACGTGTATTTGAGGAGGAGCATTAATTGTGGAGGTGAGGGGTAGGTGTAGGGAGGTGGGAAGGTAATGATTGTGGGGGCTTTGGCTTGTGATTGGAGGAGAGGGGAGGTCGGTTCAAGTGGGGGAGGTCTGAGAGGGAAATGGAGAAGGGAGAAGAGTTTGACCGAAGTCAAAGGTTAACTTCGGGTCAAAAGTGGGTGTGGGCTGAGGTAAAATTGGGCTTGGGGTGGGCTTGTGTTTGTAACTGGGTTTATTTTGGATTGGAATGGGATGGGTTAATTTTTGGTTTGGATTAAAGGTCCGTTTGGTATTATGGTTTACAAGGTCCAAAATTGTAATTTTTGCAAAGTATGGGGACTGATATTGTAATTTTCCCAAAGTGTTCACAAGGACCTAATTTGCCATAGATGAATAGTACATGGGTATTTTGGATATTTTTCATTTTTTAAACACCCGGGGACTATTTCTCACAACTTATGAATCCCAAGGACCTTTTATGATATTTGTGCAAGTTTTGATTTACCAGGGACTAGTTTTGCAAATTTATGGAACTTGAGGGACTGAAACTGCCAATTATGCAAACTTTGTACGTTTTTCATTTGTTTTTGCATATTTTGTGTTTGAAACATATAAAACACACCTCTAATATATTTTAAGTATTTTGATACATATTTGGGTGTTTTTGTATGTTTTGGCAGTTCAGAATTGGTAAAAATGATGAGTATTTACACACTCATCAATCCCCCACACTAAAACATTACTAGTCCCTAGCAATCTTTTGAGAAAAATTAATGGATTTGAAACTCTTTACCAAAAGCCATCACTTCTGGAGTAGCCAGGTGTAAGAACTGTGGCACACCTGATAACCGTGTGATTTTGAGCAAACCACCAGCTGTCAACGGATTTGATTTGTCTTTACCAAAAGCCGTTTGCTTCTGGACTAGCCAGCATCTTGATGGACTAAGTCAACATCTTTGGTGAGCTGATTACCAATTATGGTTTTTCACGGCCTTTACCACAAGCCATAATCTTGCGGGCTAGCCAGCTCATTTGTTTATGAGGATGCGGGGGAGCTGAGGAACCATGCAATTTTTGGCAAACTGCCAGCCATCAACGGATTTGAGATGTCTTTACCAAGAGCCGTTTGCTCCTGGACTAGCCAATCCCTTTGTCATATAGACTTTGGCGGACTGATAACCACAAAAATTTTGGAATAAAGTGAAAAATTTTGCAAAAATTTTGGCCTAAAATGGGGGTACTTGGAAAGTTTTGTGATAAAATTCGTAAGAATTCCCCCCCCCCCCCCCCCACACTAGAACTGAATATTGTCCTCAATATTCAAAGTCCCGGCTATTATACCGAATCTCTGACTAGAAAAGCTAAAATTCGATTCTAACTGTGGAAATTTCTATTTTTCACTTTATTTTATCTGTACATACAATTTTTTTTTTTTTTTTTTTTTATTTATTTATTTTTTTTTTTTTGCTCACTACCTCCCAGGCTTGTGTTAGGTTTACCACGCAAGTTAATCACTTGTGAATGATTAACTGTAATAAATTCGTCCTAACAGCCCGGGAGTTGAATGATAAAGTTTGATAATATACATACACCTTCCAGGTTTGTGTCAGGTTTACCACGCAAGTTAATCACTTGTGAATGATTAACTGTAATAAATTTGCCCTGACAGCCTGAAAGATGAATAATAATATACATACACTTCCCAGGCTTGTGTCAAGTTTACCACGCTAGCTAATCACTTGTGAATGATTAACTGTAGTAAATCTGTCCTGACAGCCCGGGATTTGAATGACATAATATACATACAAAACATGTTTATTGAATTTTGAAAAATATTTACTTTTGAAACGGTGGGGGATGGCCACTCCCCCACACTAGGGTGGTAGAAAGTAGAAAGAAGTCAGAAATACGGGTGAAAACCCATATGTGTTGCTAATTTTTGTTCACCGAGTCACTAGCTTGACTCGATCCCCGAATTCATTGGTCCATGGGGAAAGTTTGGAGATCCGGGACAACCATGGGTGGTGTGTCCTCTCCAAAATAATGTTTCAATCTGTGACCATTCACTTTGAAGTTGGGACCTTCGGGTTGAGATAACTCAACAGTCCCGTATGGGTATACTTTAGCAATAGTGAATGGTCCAGTCCATCGGGTTTTTAATTTCCCCGAGAAGATCTTTAATCTGGAATTGAAAAGAAGGACTCTGTCACCGACGTTGAAAACTCGGTTCTTAATCTTAGAGTCGTGAATCTTCTTTGTCTTTTCTTTGTAGATCAAAGAGTTCTCGTAGGCCTGATCACGAAGTTCGTTTAATTCATTGATTTGAACCTTACGGTGATCACCCGCTTTATGAAGGTCGTAGTTAGCATGTTTCAAGGCCCAGTAGGCTTTGTGCTCGAGCTCGATCGGTAAATGACACGCCTTCCCGTATACAAGCTTGTATGGAGTGCACCCGATGGGTGTTTTGTAAGCTGTACGGAAGGCCCAGAGTGCATCATCCAGTTTATCCGACCAGGAAGCACGGTTTTCACCTACTGTCCTCTCAAGAATCCGTTTAATACCACGGTTGGAAACCTCCACCTGCCCACTTGTTTGGGGGTGATATGCGGTAGAAAGACGATGAGTAACACCGTACTTAAGCATGACTTTTGCAAATTGATCATTGCAAAAGTGAGTACCGCGATCACTAATGATGGCACGTGGGGTTCCAAAACGAGCAAAGAGGGATTTCAAGAATTTCACGACTACTCGGGCATCATTAGTGGGTAAAGCCTTTGCCTCAACCCATTTTGACAAATAGTCAACAGCCACGAGTATGTATTTGTTTCCGTGAGAAGATGGGAATGGCCCCATAAAGTCGATGCCCCAGACGTCAAAGATTTCACAAACTTGAATAGCATTTTGTGGCATTTCGTTCTTTTGTGAAATATTCCCGTGACGCTGACAAGCATCACAGGCTTTGACTAATTCGTGGGCATCCTTGTAGATTGTGGGCCAATAGAAACCGGAATCAAACACCTTTTTGGCGGTGTAGTTAGGACTATGGTGGCCCCCGGTGGGTCCAGCATGGCAAGCCTTGAGAATATCGGTGGCTTCCTGTCCGTATACACATCGCCTGATGACTTGATCGGCACAGATTTTGAAGAGGAAGGGGTCGTCCCAGAAGTAATGTTTAACGTCTTTGAAGAATTTTTTCTTTTGTTGGGACGTTAACCCCTTCACTATGAAGTTACCCGCATGGTAATTTGCAAAGTCGGCAAACCATGGGGTAGTAGAGTCACCACGAAAAGCAACCGCATTGAGTGTCTCGAGAGGAAATGTTTCATTTATTTCCTTTTTCTCGGACACATCTTGATGAGGGTTCTCTAATCGTGAGAGATGATCAGCAGCAAGGTTCTCGGCTCCTTTTTTATCACGGATAATGATATCAAATTCCTGGAGGAGGAGAACCCAACGAAGAAGCCTCGGCTTTGCATCTTGTTTTGCAAATAGGTATTTCAAAGCCGAGTGATCTGTGTACACTACGCATTTAGTCAAGATTAGGTATGACCGGAATTTCTCGAAGGCATACACCACAGCTAGGAGTTCTTTTTCAGTGGTGGTGTAATGACCTTGAGCCTCAGTCATAGTTTTGCTTGCGTAGTGTATGGGCTGAAAGTATTTTGCTTTTCGTTGCCCCAAGACCGCACCTATGGCAAAATCACTAGCATCGCACATAAGCTCAAAAGGTTGGTCCCAATCGGGGGCAACAAGAATCGGTGCCTCGGTAAGCTTTTTCTTTAATGTTTCAAAAGCTTCGATGCACTCAGGAGAGAAGATGAAAGGAGCATCCTTCTCGAGGAGATGGGTCATAGGCCGGGCAATCTTAGAAAAATCTTGGATAAACCACGGTACAAGCCGGCATGACCCAAAAAGCTCCTAACACCTTTTACGGTGGTGGGATGAGGTAATTTGGCAATGACATCGATTTTAGCTCTGTCAACCTCGATCCCGTTTTTTGAAATCTTATGGCCGAGGACAATGCCCTCCTTGACCATAAAGTGGCTCTTCTCCCAGTTGAGACTTAGATTCGTTTCTTTGCAACGTTTAAGCATCTGTTCCAAGTGGGAGAGGCAAGTTTGAAATGAATCCCCGATGACCGAAAAGTCATCCATGAATACCTCCATAGTTTTCCCGATCATGTCGGAAAAAATAGACATCATGCATCTCTGGAACGTGCCTGGTGCATTACATAAGCCAAAAGGCATACGTCTGTAGGCAAAAGTTCCGTAGGGGCATGTGAAGGTAGTCTTCTCTTGATCCTGGGGATCAATGGGGATTTGGAAGTAACCCGAGAAACCATCGAGGAAGCAGTAGTATTCATTCCCCGCAAGTCTTTCGAGCATTTGGTCCATAAAAGGGAGAGGAAAATGGTCCTTACGGGTGGCTTCATTTAACTTTCGATAGTCAATACAAACACGCCAACCCGTGACCAAACGAGTTGGAATCAACTCGTTATCCTCGTTGGTGACAACGGTAATGCCACCCTTTTTAGGAACACAATGAATTGGGCTAACCCAAGGACTGTCAGATATAGGGTAAATCAATCCCGCATCAAGAAGTTTAAGAACTTCTTGTTTGATAACTTCGTGGATTTTTGGATTTACCCTTCTCTGATGTTGCACAGCTGGTTTAAAGTCATCCTCCATTAAGATTTTATGAGTACAAAAGTTCGGGCTTATGCCCTTAATGTCGGAGAGTTTCCAAGCAATTGCTTGCTTGTTTGACTTAAGAACCTTTAGGAGTGCAGCCTTTTCCTCATCTTTTAAGTCTTTGGCAATAATGACGGGTAATTTATTATCACCCTCCAGAAATGCATATTCTAGAAGAGGAGGCAAGTCCTTGAGCTCAACCTCGGGAAAGTCGTCAGTTATTTCAACATTTTTGACTTCCGCTTTATGAAGAATTTGTGGTGACGGAGAGGGTGAAGGATCGTCATTTAACAATCTTTCAAGGAGAAGAATGTCCCCCTCCGGGTCAAGATAGTTTTCATCAACTCCATCGGGAATTGAGCTATCTTGAGCAAGAAAAGCCTCGAGCTCTTCCAAAAGGAAGTCGCCTCCCTCAAACGGAGTGAGGGAAGGGGAAGAGTCAGAAATGATCGGGTCAGTAGAAAGACTGCCACTGGATGAGAAACCAAGGACTTCTTGGGATGATTCCTCCGACGCAATATCGATGATGTCAATACGGTTAACCGTTTCAGCGTCATAATTGGAAGAATATCTTGAAGTCTGATCAAGATTGAATGTTATGGCTTCGCCACCAACACGTAGAGTGATTTCTTCTTCGAATACATCGATTAAATCACGACCCGTTCTTAAGAATCCTCTCCCGATAATGAGAGGAACTCGTGGGTCAGCATCGAAATCAACAATCACGAAATCTGCCGGAAAGTGGAACTTTCCTACTTTCACAAAGATATCTTCGGCAATGCCGAGAGGACGGGATATAGTACGGTCTGCAAGCTCGAGTGTCATGCAGGTCGGAGTGAGAGTAGGAAGTGAGAGTCTTTTCCAGACTGTGTAAGGCATCAGGTTAATGCTTGCGCCAAGATCGGCCAAGGCAAAGCATTCAACCATCCCAGGGAAAATACATGGAATGAGAAATTTCCCGGGATCTCCAAGCTTTTCAGGAAGCTTTTTCAAGAGCACTGCTGAGCAATGCTCGTTAAGAGGAGTTTTTGCCATCTCACAAAGTTTTTCTTTGTTGCTTATCAGATTTTTGATTGTTGAAGCAAACTTAGGCATGAGAAGAAGAGCGTCCGCGAAGCTAATATCAAAGTGTAATTCTTGGAAAATTTGATAAAATTTTTCCATCTGATGGTTAGCTCTTTCGCGGTTCTTTTGTTCAGTCACTCGTGAAGGATATGGAATTGATGGCTTAGGGTTATTCTTTGAGATTTCATCAGGACACACAGGAGGATCAAATACAACTTTCGGCTTACGAGCCGGGACCGGGACAACTTGAGGGTGGACGTTGTTGATACCTCCGTTATTAGTAGGAAGTACCGTGTCCGTAGTAACCTCAGGCTCACGTTCCGCTACCTTAGGAGGAGAAGAAGAGGTAGAGGGAATCGAGGGTCCATTGTATGATACCCCACTTCGGGTAGTGATCGCCTTGACATCGCCCCTCGGGTTAGCGATCGTGTTGCTCGGTAATGTACCAGAGCTCGAGGGTCGATCATTTAAAGACTTCTGAAGTTCAGAGATAGTCTTGATCAATAGCCGATTTGTTTCCTCTTGTGCTTTCATGAATTGTTTAATTTCAGCATCTGAGGAAGACGGGGGTGGAACAACGTTTTGATTTTGAACAGGGGGATTTTGAACACGGTTGTTTTGAAAATTCCCTTGGTTTTGATTGTTGTTACCTTGAAAAGTGTTTCTCTGATTGAAATTACCCTGATTGTAATTCCCTTGATTCTGGTTTCTTTGAAAATTTCCTTGAAAACCTTGGTTTTGATTGCCATTTTGAAAATTATTTTGATTAAACTGGCCTTGATTTTGGTTCGGGTTTTGGAAATTTGAGTTTTGACCTTGGTTGAAATTCTGATTCGTGTTACGGTTTTGATTTTGGTTAAAACCGGGAGGTCCGAGAAAATTGTTGGAACGATAGCTTAAGAGATTACGGTCCCCTTGCGGTTGGTAAGAATTACCCCCCGTGTTGTAGGAACCGTTAGCAGCATAAACGTTCTCTTGAGAAAATTCAGCAGTAGCTAGACACTCGGAATACAGATGTGGGCCCCCACAAGTTTCACAACTTCGGGCCACGGCTTTCACTTGTTGATTTTGAGCCTGATGTTGTATCGTTTGGTTCATTCTCAACACAGCCGTAGAAATATCATCCATCTTTTTGGTAAGAGCGATTATTTCAGGAGATGATGATGATGAGGGAGTAACGGAATGACATGACGCTTCCCTCTCCGCAGAGGAATCCCAAAAGTTATGATGGGCAGTTATGTTCTCGATTAAGTCATAGCACTCCTCGGGACGCCTTTTCATAAAGGTCCCACCAGCAGCAGCATTGAGAATGTCTCGGTGCCTCAATGTCAGACCATTATAGAAGGTATCTATGATGGTAACTTGTAACATATTGTGGTTAGGGCACCGATCAATGGCTAGCTTATAACGTTCCCAAGCCTCAAAAAAAGACTCATCGGGAAGTTGCCGGAAGTTGCTGATATCATTACGTAACTTGGTAACCATGGATGGTGGAAAATATTTTGCTAAAAACTTGGTTACCATTTCATCAAAGGTACGAATAGAATTCTTTGGAAGTCGGTCAAACCATGCAGTGGCATGATGAGCGAGAGAATAAGGGAAGAGGTACAGCCGAAGGGCATCATCGGTGACACCATGCTGTTTCATGCTTTGGGTGACCGTAAGATATTTGTCAAGATGCTTGTTGGCATCGTCACCCGGTAATCCGTGAAATTGACACGAATTCTGGACTTGTTGGATCATGTGATGCTTGAGGCCGAAGTCCGCAGCCCCAATAGTGAGTGGTGCAATAGGCCCACCCCGCCCTTGCATGGTAGGTTGGCACAGCTCCTCCATAGTTCGGAGATCGGGAGCTGGCTCATCCCTATTAGGGTCAGGGGGTGGTAATAGTGGTGGTGGTGGCCCAGCGGCCATTTCGGTTTCTGTGTTAGAACGTAGCTCGGGTACGTCTTTCTGTTTTTTATTCTTTGTTTGAGACCGAGTGCGCATGCACTAAAAACAATTTTTCAACACAAGTTCGAGGCAAAACTACAGTGAACTTAAACCAATAATCACAAGTGAGCAACTTCTTTGAAAAAGGTACACTACTCACAGGGATACAAAGGCAAGTTTTAATCTTAAGTTTGGGAACTTATTATGGGTTTATTAATTGATTTTTGAAAAACTGCTTTAGGCTTATGGGTGTGTGTGCAGAAAACTTGGGAAATATTTTTGGAACTGATTCGTTAACCGAAATCGTCCCTTTAAGATTACTCGCAGGCTGGCGGGAGGAAGTAAATAGGTTTCCTCTTCAGTTCGCAATTTAATGTCAGAACTTACCTTAAACCAACTGTTTCAGGTTGTAATCTTAAAGAACACGAAGTAATTTAACTTCACAGTTTGTTTTTGATTGTTTTTAATTTTTTTGGTGTTTTTCAACACTTCAGGAGAAGTGTTAATGAACGTTTTTGATATGATTATGTTTTTACAAAACTTTTTACAGGGAGGGTTTTGAAAACCACTAAACTTAAAACGATTTTAAAACACGCAACAACCTCCCCGGCAGCGGCGCCAAATTTTGATTGGTTCCGAACCGTCTGATTATTATTGACCAAGGTCAACAAGTCAAAGACAGCCTAGAATCAATACTCCGGTGATAGTATAGTGTATTCCCGGGTCGTTAAAGTCCCGACGAGATTGAAATGGTGCTTTTGGAATCGTTTATGAGAAAGTGGCACTGAGGACAGTAGCCAGATGATGTGGGATTGGTATTGCTACTGTTATTTTGGTATTGACAAACAGATATAATATTCACAATAATCAGATACCAGATATATGCACAAATTAACAATTAAGATCACGTATCGGACTGGAAAAGTGGGTTTTTGGTAATTATCAAACTACAGGGGGTGCTTTTGACACTTTTTCAAAACTTAAAATTAAAAATGAAAAAGAAATTATAAAAGTGATTAAAATAATATTAAACTATTATTTAATTAATTAAACTATTTAAATTGTAAATTAAAATCTAATTTAATTAAACTAAAAATGACAAATGATTTAAATTATACTAAAAATTTATGAAAATATTTTCTAAACCTAAATTAGAACTTAAAGAAAATATAAAAAATTAAAAATAATATTTTTGTCTTTTTGTGGTTTTGTAATTAATTAAAAACTATTTAACTTAATTAAACTAATTAAACTACTTTTAATTTATATTAATACTAAATTAACTTAGAAAATTAAGATAAAATTTATAAAATTACTTAACCATCACTGGAATCCTACAAAATTATAAAAACTCTAAAATTTATGTTTTAAGATTAAACAACTAATTATTTATCTATTAATTAACTTAAATCTATTTTAAACAAATAAAATAAGGAAAATAGAAAATGAACAGTAGATTCTCAAAATTTATTTTCTAAAAACTTATTATACTATATTAAAACTAGAAAAATTATAAAAGCTAGATTTAACCTTATAAAAACTAATTAAGCTATTTAATATTTGATATTAATTAATAATAAAGAAAATTAAAATTAAATCTAATTAGCACTAAATGACAAAATAAAAATCTGAAAAATTTATTATAACTACTTTAATATATGAGGTATTTAATAAAAATATAAAAATACTAGTTACTTAATTAAAATCTAAAAATGAAAATTAAACTTAACTTGAATTAAATAGAAACTATCACTTATTTTAAAACTAATTTTTTTTGGATTTTTCTTTTACAAAACTACTAAACAACTTAAAATGACAAACTTTTGTAAAAACACTTTTTGAAATAGCTTATAAATAAGCTATAAGCACCCCTTTGGCTACACAGTTGACTTTGGTTGACTGTTTGGTCAAATAAGGTCAAATGGTCTTGGGTGGGGTCCACAGTGATAAAACTGATGCAAACAAGTTTGATAAACCTAATTAAGCTAGAAACAACCAATAATAAGCACAAATAAGCTATTAAAGGAGAAATAAGCACTGGTGTTGAACCTGTCAACCAAACAGGCTTGGAGGGTCACTTTTGGACCTTTGTGGGGTCCACAGAAGTGAAGGGTAGGGCAATCTAAACCTAGGGGTTCAAAGGTGGGTTGATAAGCTACAAAATAAGCCACTAAACTAATCCTAAGGGCTTCTAATGAACTCTGGGTATGGCTATGAATATTGGATCCCACACTGAGTGCTCAGTGTTGGATTTTGAAACAGGCCACAACAAAGTGATGAATAAGCTATACCTATTAAGCTAAACCTCAAAATAAACTAGGTAATGTAAACTTAGACTATTAAACTTCTTAAAAGCCAAGTATGAGCCTGTGGGGTCCACTAATAAGCACAAGAGAGTAGATGGGGTTTTGGCTAATAACTGTGCACAGGGCACTTGTTTGACCCTGCAACTGTGTTTACAAGCTTGCACAAGCTTGTGGAAAATTTCTAAAAATCAAATGAGCTATGATTCCTAGAGTCTAGGTGGTAGAGTGTTAGCACAATAATTTCCAGACCTTAAATCCAATTACACAATTCTAGAAAAATCCCACAAGTTTTGGAAAAAAAACTGAGAAGTGTAAATTTGACTTTTACTAAAAACTTTGCACTTTGACTTTTGTGAGCTTTGATCCTAGTTTATTGACTGCAAATGAAATATTAAGCTTATATGGAACTAATTTAACCTAATTTAACAACTATAATACTGGATTGATGAGATTACACAGCCTAAGATCTAACAGTTAACAATCTATAAAGAGATTAAGTGAGTTTTGACTTTCTTACTAAAATTAACTAAATTTTATGACTAGTCTATGATACTAAGACCTAAGTAAACATGTCAAAGTTATACTAGGTAACTGAATACCACAAATGCACAGGGCAATCCCTTGTGCCAAACACCCCTTATAACTGTGACAAACTATGATTTTCAAAGCTAGAAATGAATTTAAGCTACAATACTGATTCCAAATACTTTAATAAGACTAATAAAGATTAAATAAACATAAATCAATCACAACACAAGCAGAACACACAAGTATGCCAATTTTAAGTATTCCACTGTGAGACTTCCTAAATTTTAACAAGAAAGAAATATGACTGACAAGCTAGCTATATTACACTAGATATTCATTAACTAACAACAAACAAACTCAAAAACACACAGATAGGAAAGAATAAGCTAGCATACAGTAGAAACTAGGAATTAAAGAACAAACTTACAATGTGCAATCCAGCCTATGCCTTGAACCAAGAACCAAGAATCAAACCCTAGCATCCCCCATGGGATTCTAAACCAAGGCCATCCCTTTTATACCCTGCTCCAGCTCTGATTACCAAGAACTTGTCGTGTTGACTTTTGTTGACCAATTTGAGTATTTTGAGTTTTTTATCACTAAGCTGATTTAAGTTATTACTAATAGCTTAAATAAGCTATAAGGGAGCTTATATGTTCCTAGGAGTCCAGTACATTACACAATAACAATAATTAAGCTTAATAATGATATAAGATTTGAAATAAAAATGCATAAGATGATATAATTAAGGAAGCTTGAAATTAATACTTGAAATTAAGTTACAATACAATAAAGAGAAGGTTACCACTGCTTAATAGCTTGGGTGTACCCTAAAATTGAACATTGAAATAATACGACATAAATAAAACTTAAATTAACTACTCCTTGATCTTCATGCTTCCTCTTCTATTTATAGCAAGGGATTAGGGTTCCCAGCATTGCTCTGATCAAATCCCACCATCTTGTTGTAACTTTGGTCCACTCTCCATGTAACACGTGGATTTGGCGCCAAAAGGTGTTTCTTTGAATTTCGTCTGATAACGTGTATTTGAGGAGGAGCATTAATTGTGGAGGTGAGGGGTAGGTGTAGGGAGGTGGGAAGGTAATGATTGTGGGGGCTTTGGCTTGTGATTGGAGGAGAGGGGAGGTCGGTTCAAGTGGGGGAGGTCTGAGAGGGAAATGGAGAAGGGAGAAGAGTTTGACCGAAGTCAAAGGTTAACTTCGGGTCAAAAGTGGGTGTGGGCTGAGGTAAAATTGGGCTTGGGGTGGGCTTGTGTTTGTAACTGGGTTTATTTTGGATTGGAATGGGATGGGTTAATTTTTGGTTTGGATTAAAGGTCCGTTTGGTATTATGGTTTACAAGGTCCAAAATTGTAATTTTTGCAAAGTATGGGGACTGATATTGTAATTTTCCCAAAGTGTTCACAAGGACCTAATTTGCCATAGATGAATAGTACATGGGTATTTTGGATATTTTTCATTTTTTAAACACCCGGGGACTATTTCTCACAACTTATGAATCCCAAGGACCTTTTATGATATTTGTGCAAGTTTTGATTTACCAGGGACTAGTTTTGCAAATTTATGGAACTTGAGGGACTGAAACTGCCAATTATGCAAACTTTGTACGTTTTTCATTTGTTTTTGCATATTTTGTGTTTGAAACATATAAAACACACCTCTAAGATATTTTAAGTATTTTGATACATATTTGGGTGTTTTTGTATGTTTTGGCAGTTCAGAATTGGTAAAAATGATGAGTATTTACACACTCATCAACCTAGTACGCCTCGGTTCATGTTTCTTAAGACGTTCAAGCATGTTACCATTTGGAGATCTACCAGTTTTCTTAAGCCTAACATATAAATCATTCATCCAAGAACAAGAATAAACAAGTAATCAACACATAATCAACATCTAGGTTTCATTAGATCTAAGCAAACACAAGAGAGATCTAGCCTAGCATAATTGAATTGAGACAAGAACAAGATATAGACAACCAACACATAGACATATTGATTGAATTAGAAGAATACTTATCTCAATTACAATGCAAGGTATCAAGGGTTTGGAACCCTTGAAAAACCTGTAAAAGAGGCACCAAATTCGTCTTTAGGGTTTCACCAAAACTTCTCTCTCTTTAATGAAAAAACTAGAAAACTATATATAGGAAAACTGGGCTGACGGCGTCAAGACAAGCATGTGACGCCGTCACCTCGCCGCCAAATACTTCCTCGGACGGCCTTGATCTACTTATGACGGCCTATGTGACGCCGTCACCAACCACGGTATTTTATTCTTGGTACTTTGACGCCGTCAGGATGACTTTTGACGCCGTCATCAACTACGGTATTTTATTCTTGATGTCTGACGCCGTCACCTAGTGTTTCCAGCATGGAAAATTGATACTTTGCCGTTTTCTTCACTTTTATGCTCCAAAAACGTCCAAAATGGCTTCTTTTCCAGAATTCACTCTCCAAGTACCTAAAATCACAAAAGGAACGATTTAGGGCAATATTTGATCAAATAAAGTCGGATTCGGGCTTAAATGACCCCCTAAAAACGGATCATTTTTCGCCTCATCAACCCTAAAAAGGGAGGCCACGTGGATCCCACTCACAGATCGTGTGGTTAGGAAACGAGCAAGTACAACACTTTTTCCCATTTACCTAGGTACACGTGGATACTTCCCCCATTTTTCGAAGCACATCTCTTGATATATAGGGACTTGATACATTGTTCCTATCATTTGGGCGGGAAGTATTCGATTATTTCCCGCCACGCTTACCGCTCGTTCCTTTAGTCTAGTATCCGCGGCTATGAGCCGCGCACACTAGACTGGGGGACATGATGACGTATAGCCTATAGTTGGGCCACGAGCCCAAATTATAGACATTACTAAGCCAAACCCACCACGAGTGGGCTATCATGACAAATGACTTGGGCCATTAATACCTACGGCTTGGGCTCACGAAGCCCAAAGCCCAACCGATACGCATAATTAAGGGATAAGGATCTTCTATTCACGGGATAGATATTCTTACCCCAGATAAGCACCACGAGTACGAAGAGTAAGGAGCAAGATACCTACACGGTTTCTGCGTCCTATATATAGAATTACATATTCTCATTGAAAGGTACGATTTACACAATCCCTAACTCTTCTACAAACCCTAAAACCGATTACTTACTCTCACGCCGGAGTCTAATCGTGGGAGACAATCCCACGATAAGCCTAACGGTGTTGTTTGCTTTCTTAGTGCGCAGGTTTCACAAGCACTAAAAGTTCTAATTGGTATGAGAGCAGGAGTCCAAACAAGGTAAGCCCAACTTTTGTATCAACACAAAACATGCTTGAACACAGCATACAAAAAATGGTTAAACATATAAACATGCCATGAACCATCGAAGTATACATAAGTAGCCGTATGTTTATCTATTACTTCATCAAAATCAATCACAATGGTTAATAACATTATTGCGCTATTTAACATCATGGTTTATCGGTTTAAGCTTACAAGAAAAATATAGAGTTTATCTTTTCATGCTAATATCAGTAGTGGCATAACAGTGATCACATAATAATAAATCACACATATTTGTCAAACTCAATAGCACAATTTAACAAACACACCCTAACTTAATTCGTATCAAATTATGTATTACGTAGAATAATGATACGTATGAGCAATTAAATAAGCAAATCATAGTTCAAATATGAAATTGTAGTATCATACAGATCCAACTATGGAGTAGAAAATATATATTCTAATCCTATTAATAACCAAACTTGTAAATAAAGTAAACAAGTCAAACTAAATATACATCACATGCATATGCATCAAGATCTATCAATAACGTCACTTTAGTAATCATCCTCAACTTTCTATCGGTTTCTTTCATGTTATATGGAAAATCAAGGCATTAGAGCAATGCTCAGAGAGTTACTCATGCTAAGACTTATAATATAATATGTACAATGTAAGCTACGTAACAATCTAATAATATCTAATGCACCGTAATATTAAAATATCCATAAGCTCACACCTATATGTGTTTAAAAGATTCGTATCTACTCTTGTCGAAATTCGAAATGTTATTTGAGTTATACAATGCAAATTTAAGCATATAGACAATCTTAGGGGTCTCATTACTTTGTAAAACTATAAATATCCATCAACACTGATAATTATATGGGCAAATTATCTAAAAATGTATACAACTTGTCATTTTTTTCCATTGTATGTAGCCTTTTTTTTTTCTCAATCTGTCAATGAACTTGCAAAATCCGTTCATTGCGTGTAGCGGTGACTTGTTTGACTTGCTGGAGCAGGTTAAGCTAGCGGTCGTTAGGTTTATCATTGCACCGTTAGTCCTTTAGACTAACGATCGTTTATCATGGCTACATACAATGACAAAAAATAACAAGTTAGATGAATTTTATTATTTTTAAAATTCAAGTACGTTTTTTACACGTTTTTGCACACGTTTTTATACATGTTTTTATACACACATTTTTATACACGTTTTTATTCATGTTTTTATACGGATTTTTATACACACATTTTTATACACGTTTTTATGCACGTTTTTATACACACGTTTTTTATACACACGTTTTTATGCACTGTTTTACATACGTTTTTATACACACATTTACACACGTTTTTATACACACGTCTTTATACAGACATTCTTATATACGTTTTTATACACACAGTTTAAAGTTTTCATCAGATTTTTACATTTTCGTCACTCTTTTAACGTTTTCATCAGTTTTTTTTACGTTTTCGCTCGTCTTTTTACGTTTTCGTCAGTTTTTTCACATTTTCGTCGGTTTTTTTACGTTTTCGTCGGTTTTTTACGTTTTCGTCTATTTTTTTACGTTTTCGTCCGGTTTTTCATGTTTTCGTCTTGTTTTTCACGTTTTCGTCCATTTTTTACGTTTTGTTGGTTTTTTTACGTTTTCGCCTTTTTTTACGTTTTCGTCCAGTTTTTCGTGTTTTTGTCTGTCTTTTCATGTTTTCGTCCTATTTTTCACGTTTTTGTCAGATTTTTCCCGTTTTCGTCTGTATTTTTAACGTTTTTTACTTTTTTGACTGAAAGCGTGAAATAAGGGACGAAAACGTAAAGAAATGACGAAAACGTAAAAAACAGATGAAAATGTAAAAAAAAACGGACGAAAACGTGAAAAAACTGACGAAAACGTAATAAATCGGACGAAAACGTAATAAATCGGACGAAAACGTAAAAAAATGACGAAAATGTTAAAGGACGAACGAAAACGTAAAGAGACGAACAAAAACATAAAAAAACGGACGAAACATACTATAGTAGTATAGTACCATGATTACAGGTGAATAAAATGTGTGTAAAAATGTGTATAAAAACGTGAAAAACCGGATGAAAACGTAAAAAAGTCGGACGAAAACGCGAAAAAACGGACAAAAACGCGAAAAATCGGACGAAAACGTAAAAAAACTTACCAAAACGTAAAAAACCCGACAAAACGTAAAAAAAAGACGAAAACGTAAAAAAACGGAGGAAAACGTGAAAAAACTGACGAAAACATAAAAAATCGGACGAAAACATAAAAAGTCGTTTTACTTGTTACTTTTTGTCATTGTATGTAGTCATGATAAACGATCGTTATTCTAAAGGACTAACGGTGCAATGATAAACCTAACGACCGTTAGCTTTACCTGCTCCAGCAGGTCAAACAAGTCACCGCTACACGCAATGAACGGATTTTGCAAGTTCATTGACAGATTGGGGAAAAAAAAAGAAGGCTACATACAATGGGAAAAAGTGACAAGTTGCATACATTTTCATGTAATTTGCCCTTTATTTTATTAAGTGGATATAAAAGATAAAAATAAAAGAAATCAAATAGGCGAGAACGTTGACAAGACATTAGTTAAATAGTAGTTGATGAAAGGATAAAAAACGCAAAAGACTAACATACCCTCGTGTGCATTGCACGTGAAAGGAGATAACGAACGAAAATTAACGTCGTTATGAAATTGGACTAGTGGCGAGCAACAAATCAAACATCGGGGAAGACTACAATAATTTTGTCAAAATTTGAACTATACATGAAAATCTGCAAAAACCTTGAAGACTAAACGTGTGATTTACTATTCTTTTATACGTGGAACCCAACCCCAACCATCTTTTATGATCTTACAAATAAAACTCGGACTCCATAGGCTACCATGCAAGACCAATGAATCAGGGACGGAACCAGGTGAGTTCCCGCAGGTGCCCGGGACCGCTATTAATTTTTTCGATGTATTGTTAATTTTTGAAAAAACAACAATTTTTCTTAAATACATCTTGTGACAACTGGCAAAATAGGGAGCCATTTTAAAACCCGCATTACATTAAAATTATAATTTGGAATTTTTGAAAGTTTATTGTGACGAGATATCTTACGAACGTTGGTACTTGATTTTTAATCGTACGATATTTATGAGATTTGGTTATTTATTTATGGTTTGGTTGATTCGGTCGTGATGATTTATTTTAAGATCGTTACTTTGGCACTACATTGACTCCGGCACTAGGTTAACCTAACAATTTTAATTTCATTTTATTATTGGATCGGATATTATTATGGTGGAACGGGTTCGGTTTGAAAGTTAATTGGTTATTTGAGTTTCGGGTTTGGTCCGTGTATTGGCATCGGGCTACTAAATCCCTACACCCACTATTATTATTAATAATATTAAAAAGTTATTATTTTTTTTAAAAGAGTAAATACATGAAATCGTCCCTGTGATAACATAACAACACATCCATCACCAACCTAATCTCTCTCTCTCTTCTTTCTTTATACACCACCGCCGCCCCCTAAATCCACCATAGCTCCGCCACCGCCGCCCTCACCATAAAAACAACACCACCATCTTCACCATCTTTTCGAGATCTATCTATTGGTACCAATCACGCGCTCTAACTCCCACTCTAACACCGATTTCGATTTTAATCCCCACAAGTTCATCACCACTTTTTATTATTTCTTGGAGATCTATTCGTTTGGCTTTGGTTTTTGAAGGTAGGCCGAGTTTTTGACTCGTGTTTGTGTTCGAATCGTGACTATGGGTCACGGTTTTCAATATCTTTTCGGGTTTTCATGGATTTTGAGACATGAATCAAATGGGTTTTGTTAATAATGGTTAAATGGAGGTTTGGTATCCGGGTGTGAACTTTTCCGATGGGTCGAACCGGCCGAGAGGTTAGGCTCTCGGTTTGGGTAGTATTTGGTCGATTTTCTTGGCCATTTGATGTGTTTTGATCTTGGGTTCTTGTTTGGTTGCTCTCGGTTATGTTTGGTCGACCCGTGTGGTCGTTGGTATTTGTGGCCGAACACCCCCCTAGGGGCTGTTTTGGTTCGTTTGAGCTCAAGGAGCTAGCCGAGACTCATTAGTCTCGGGTGTGGCTCCATTTCATGTTTTGAGCTTATGATTGACCCGGGTTGACTTGGTAACTCAACCCGTTGCTATTTGGTTTTCGGACAATATGTTTCTTGTGGTTTATTATTTATATTTTTGTTGTGATTGTGATTGTGATATGGGCATTTGGTATATTATTCGAACGCGATGCGGTATTTCTTGATTGTGAGTATATTTGGAGTTGTGTTGACGAGTATGGAATTGGGGACCGATTGTGAGACGGTCAATTAGATGACGGAGATAGGTTAGTTGGGTGCCATAGTCGGACCCTCATGTTGTAGCACGTGGATATGGGATTGTTTGGACGGAGTTGATTTATTATTGTGACTTGATTTTATTATTTGGACTTGGACTATGAGCCGAGGGTCATGACTCGGACATGTGACCAAATTCTATGACTCGATAAATATTTAAAAATCGATATTAAAAATAATACTCGTAATAATATTATTGAGAATATAATTGTTTATATACGTATATAGACGTGTTAAACGTATATATATATATATATATATATATATATATATATATATATATATATATATATATATATATATATATATATATATATATATATATATATAAATGCGTATATTAATAATAAAACGATCACGAGTAAACGTTATAATAATATAACGATGGTTATTATACTATGCAAATAGTGTAATAAATGTCGGACTATTGTTATAAATAATAATTATATAAATAATGGCGAAACATAAGTCGGGTAAATAATAATTAAAAATGTGATTTTGTTTATAAATTAGAAACTTATCGAGTTATACGAATTGTGGGTCTTTAAAGTCCAAGTGGGCTTTATATTGTGACTTTTGTGTTGTCACGGATATATGACGATTAATATAAACATTTTATATATCAAGTGACTCATTCTAGATCGAGTTATTTGACGATATAAAATGAGAATATTAATGGGCATCGTATCCCACGACGCCCATAGGATGTGGTATATATTTTAGGGTAATAAATTACTATATGTCTCGTGGAATTTGGCCGATTCGACGATATATATAGGGAATTCATTGGACTACGACATATACCAAATAGAAACTTATGTGCAATGTGCTTTAGGTTGGGTATAATTTTGGAACAATATATTACGTAAATAAGTATGGGAGATTATCAAATCGACGGATTTAATAAGCTTCGATAATTATTTAAATAATATGTTGGGCTAACATTAGACCTATAGTTGTCTTATTATTGTTCTTTGTTGTGGCTTTTTGGTTTGAGCTGTGTCGACCCTCCACCCATATGGATACCAAACGTCAAATTTCATATTGATATGAAGTTAATTCGAGAAATGGATATTTTTGGAAAGTAAAATGGAATACGTTTGGGAATGGGGATATTTGATTTTGAGGAAATGATTTCTGAACGGGTCTGATATTGTTAGGAAGTGCCGAGTCTGTAGTCGCCGTTACGTGAGTTGCTTGAGATTACTTACGTCTTTCTTCTATCGTTTTTTTTGAGGATTTCTGGACTTGAGGTGAGTCATAGCCCCACTTTTACTCTTGAACTTTGTTTTTATTACTTGGGGTGAGAAACGTGCAAATGTTTTATGTAGACTATTATCGCTTTATTTATTTATTTCAAAACTTGCTATGCTTATAGAACTAGGTAGGATTAAGCGAGGCCTAGTCCCGAACTAGGTAAGCTATTGATTTAGTTGTTGAGCGAGGCCTAGTCCCGAACTAGGTAAGCTATTGGATTGGTTATAGAGTGAGGTCTAGACTTGAGCTAGGTAAGCTATTGATTGGATTGATTTGAGCTATAGCGTGCACCTATAGGGATGATTTGTTTTGGTTGGAATATTTTGATTGGATATTTTGGTTGGATGATTGAGGCCTAGTCTAGCTAGCAAGCGTTTTGCGTATATGTCCACTATATTGAATTATGAATCTAAACCTATGATCTCACCAGCGAAAGCTGACTTTTAGCACGTTTTCTCAGGTAATTAAGTGATGCTTTGCGGATGCTTGAGATTGGAGGCTTGGCATTTGGCACCGGTTATGGATCTATATTTTCTAAAACTCTGATAACTATTGTGGACCTATATTTATTTCTTTTGGGCCTGACTTTGGATGATTTTGGGATAATGTAAACTTTAAAACCCCGTGTGGTTGTACTTTATTATGTTTACTTTATCTCGTTCTTTTATGTCTTGTATTTGGATATCAATCCCCGTAACACCCCGAAAGCTTGTTGAGTCTTCCGCTGTACCAAATTTTGGGGGTGTTACACATCTTTAATGCACCCGGTTCACTGAAATGTGTTTCTATATTACGGTTTCAAAATTTTTGTGCACCCGGTCATATTTGGTCCTGGTTCCGTCCCTGTCATAAATCCGTTTAAATCACTAACCCTACATGAAGTGACAAAAGTAACACTTCAAGTGTGAAAACTTTGGTGCGAAGCACGTCAAACGCTACAACCGTATATGTATTCACGTTTCAGAAACAAACATAACCCATATCACGAATTGGTAGTATTAAATCAAAAAGCGTTTTGGCTAAGCTTAATAATAGGAATGTGGACAATCTCTTTGGGGTCCTCAATAGCTGTCATGTTCTTTTTCTCTATCTCTCATTTTCTCTATAAATTGATTTTTTATTAATTTATTTTACTTGAATTTCTAGTAACAAGATGATGAACGCCTGAGTCCAAAGACAAAGAAAATGATGATGATAAAGATAAAGCTAGATTGCAAAATAACATCATCTCATTGTACAAATAGTGTCTAAAAAAACCACTGTATAAAGAGGATGAATGCTGCATGTGTCCCTACTGTTTTCAATAATGAACACATGGAGTCACATTGCCACAACACAAGTAATACTTCTAAAATGTGATTTCCCATCACCAAGTGTCCCCATCAGGCACATCATGTTGCAGATGTTTTTAATAAAAAACCTCTAAATTTTCTTTAAGATTTCAAATTTTAGTTTTCTTGACAACTAGTACTTATGACATTTAACATCAGTTTTCGCTAAAAGTTTAAGTAAATGTGCCTAGATGTCGTATACATTATAAACTTGTGATATTTAACTTCGTTTAAAGCTTAGTTGATGTTAAAGCACAACTATAATTTTATAGTAGAAACTAGTTAACTCAACTGTCAAACTGAAAAAAAAACAAGCAATGTCACTGGAAAAACAAACAAGCGATGTCCCTATATATTGGGTCCATACGTATTAAATTAAAGAGAAATTTGGAGCCAACTTCCAAAATAAGAAACACCATTTTCACGGGTGGCTTTTAGCATATCAAATCATGACATAGATCCACAACTATTTATTAGAGAATAATTTATCTTTGTAAAAGATTAATAGTATTTATATTTGGGTTGTGCAAACGCTACATTCTATGTGTATTAACGTATAATTTGTAATATAATCATGTACTTGCAAAACATGAACACATGCATTCACCTAGCGTATCGGTTTACTCTTTCAAAGTTATAACCTAGCACACATGTCACTTATTCCAACTATGGTTATTAGTAAGTAACAATGTTATCATATAGCACTTACTTTCACATATTGTCCTTGCGGTGAGACGTGTACTGTGTAAGTGTGTCAATTGTCTGCCCATCCATTTTGCAAGATGTACACAAGTTAGTGAACATGTCCTATAAAGTTACTAGCAAACATTAACAAATTATAAATAGGGCACTGAAAAAACATATAGCACTATAACTTAGTTTAATATGCTGATGAATGATGTTAAGTGTCAAGTATCAAAATAAACATCTGAACATGTAATGGACCCATCAAAAGAAAAAGAAGCCATAATTCACAAGTGTTTTTTCTGCATTCCACCACCATTCCTTTTTGCTATTCCAGCTTTTGTCTCCCAAATCCATGTGTAGACTTTTGTTGTTTAACAACAAACATATGTTTCATATTATAACATGAACCATCCATATTTCGGGTCCGAAAATTCAAGTAAATTGTTCTTAACTTCTTATCATGCTATCTTTGGCTTCTAGCGCCTTGCTAATAGATTTTATTTTTTTTATTAACATGCCGTTCAAAAAAAAAAAAAAAAAAGTTCTTAGGTCCTTCGTTCGCCATTAAATATCGTCATGACTCATGAGTAGTACATCAAAATGACCTTACATAGGTACATGGACATGCATGGTGACCATAAATCGTGAACATTAAATTGCATCAGGAGGACATTTACACCTGTCGACATTGATTAGCATTTTAGAGAGCAACTATTCAAGGGGTTCATGTAGCAAACTATGTTGCACACACAAGATTAATTTTGAAAAAGTAAAGTAAAATAACTCTCAATACCGCCTTCCACGGGTTATGGGTCCTAATACCGTCTTCCACGGTATATGGGGGAGGTTGAGACGTAGACAACCATACCCCTACTTAAGGTAGAGAGGCTGCTTCCGGTTCTACCTAAGGTAGAAAGGACCTCCGGCCTTTTGTAGGGAGTGAGGATCGAACCCTTGACCTCTAGGTTAGGAGGCAAGGGGTTTTCCAACTGATCCAACCCTACTTGTTACAAGATTAGGTAGGGGTATGGTTGTCTACGTCTCAACCTCCCTCATACACCGTGAAAGACGGTATTAGGACCCATAACCCGTGAAAGACGGTATTGAGAGTTACAGATTAATTTTGAGATTGTAATTTTTTTTCTTTTTCTTTTTCCAAGAGTGCACTTGTGTGTGTCCTACGCATGTGCCTTTTTGTACATGATTCATGCATCAATCATTCATTATCATGTTTTAGGGTCCGCTTGGTTTAAAGTGGGGAAAGGAAAAGAGAAAAGGAATGCAAAGGAATGAGTGAGGTGGGTAATCAATACCTTACCCCCCAATTTACTCTATAATGGTTGATTACCCACTTTGAGGTAATCAATCCCTTTGCACCCCTTTACCAAGCACCATATATTAAGAAATGTGAGCCCTTTCGAATACCTTACCCATTCCCCACCCCCTTTTAACCTCCCACCAAGCACCCCCTTAGTTTTACTTAGCGTGTCGATACATGAACACTCACGACCAAATAATTTGTCAGTAATTTTCTACAAATAGCAATTTTTTTTTACAACTTATAAGAAGGGTTTAAGCTGCATGTACAATAATACAATATCATGTGTATTTTTCAAAACCTCTTATTCTAGTATGTGTATCAAAGATATTACTTGGTACTCGTACTTGTTATTTTGTACTAATAAGTAGGGATGACACCCGTGGGCAATGAGCACGGGTACCTCTAACCCGTCACTCGCCCATGTAGTTTTTTTTCTCACCCATCACCCACCCGTCACCAGTCCATGTAGTTTTTTTCTCACCCATCACCCACCAATTGGTACAAATTTCTACCCATGCCCTTACCCGCGGGTATTTGTTGCCCATGAGTAAACCCATGGGTTAGTGTTATCTAACAAAATTACAAAACGATGATATGAAAACTAACTATGAAACTGCGTAATAAGACACCAATCAATTTGCCAACTACAACTTTGATTATTTGATCTTTCATATACTCTTTTTAGTCTTGAAACTCAAACAAACTTTTAGGTTAATGTGTTTTTTTAGACTTTGTAGTAACTGTTAAATGTATACCTGCAACATCATAAATATTTTAATTAGTATAATTAATTTTAACATGGGTTTATGGGTACACCTACGGGTATTTTGACGGGTATACCCGTGGGTATTTTAAACGGGTGTCATGGGTTTACCCACGATGGGTATGTATCACCCGTCACCCACCCGCCACCCACTGATGGGTAAAGATTTTCACCCATGACCCACCCGTGGGTGAAAATTGATGCGTTTAACCACCCATTTATGACGGGTATCCGCGAGTTGTGGGTTTTTTCTCGCCCATTGCCATCCCTACTAATAAGCTCATTTTTATAACCGGTGAAACAGCGATTGAAAAACTTATGTGTCATTTTAGAAAAGCTTACATGTCATTTAATTGACTTGTAACCCGGAGTACGAATGTGGGTTACTTTACGGATGACAAAGTTATTATAAAATGTTACATAGTAGCACAAAATAACAAAAATAATATTTTAGATACACTTGCCATAACGTAAAACTGGAAAAATATACGTATGTCATATAGCTTAAACCGCGTAAGAAAAATAAGTCCTGCCTCTAAAAAATGTGTTAGCTAGTTTAAAAATATTTTGGAGTGGGTTCAGTGCCATTGGCTCCATTTCGGAGTTATTTAAAAATATTAGTACAAAATAACAAACGTAATATTTTAGGCTCCTCACGCTGGGCCGTAAAAAATCGATCCTTACGATCGATCGATCGATGTCACCACTGTGAGTGGTAATGTTTAAATCGATCGCCGGATGCAAAAATCCAATATGGGTCGAGTTACCGATCGATATTTTACAAAGAAATCTTTCATATTACCGTTTGAATATTAAAAAAAAAAAAAAAAAAAAAAAAATTCAAAAAACATTACCACTTTTCATCCTATAAATACCAACATTAAAACACACATTCAAACACACAATTTCAAACACAATTCAATCAAATTATCATCAATATTCATTCACCATGTCCATGTCGTACTACGAGTATTTGTTTGGTTCTTCGTCTTCCGACGACGACGAAGAAGTTTTTAGTGAGTTTGTGAAGTTGGCGGAGTTTGCTTGGAACGCGTATCAAGCACATCAGTCAAAACCTAAAAGAAGGTACGTACCTAGGGATCATGTTGCTGCACAAAATCGGTTAGTGAATGCATACTTCGGCGTATGCATTCGGCGAAAACCCATTGCACGATGAAAGAACATTCCGTCGACGTTTCCGAATGAGCCGAGAACTGGTCACACGAATTGTTCGAGAGGTAACCGATTATTCTACTTATTTTGAACAAACTAATGATTGTAGGGGCGTACCTGGTATTAGCTCATTGGTCAAGTGTACCGCGGCCATTCGTCAATTGGGATACGCGGCCGTTCCAGATTCTCTTGACGAGAATCTGGCAATAGCCGAAACAACATCCCGTCAATGCCTCCGTAAGTTTTGCAAAGTTATCATCGAGTTATATGGTCCTGAGTATTTGCGAAAGCCCACGTATTCTGATCTTGAAAGATTATATGCTCATCACGAGCATAAGCATGGGTTTCCTGGGATGATGGGAAGCATTGATTGTACAAGTTGGGAGTGGGAGAATTGCCCGAACAGTTTGAGAGGTCAATATGCTAGAGGTGATCATGGGCCACATCCATTCATTTTATTGGAGGCGGTCGGTTCCTAAGATTTATGGATTTGGCATGCGTTCTTTGGTGTTTTCGGTGCAAATAACGACGTAAACGTTTTACGTCGTTACGTCGTTCACCTGTCTTCAATGATATCAGATCTGGGAGAGCAGCAGACCTTGAATTCGAAGCAAACGATGTACAATACAAAAGGGGATATTATCTTACTAACAGGATATATCCACAATGGTCCGTTCTTATTAAGTCCATTTCAAATCCTCCCACGAATGATCATAAAAGGCTATTGTACAAGAGGAAGCATGAAGCAGCAAGGAAAGATGTGGAACGGGCTTTTGGTGTGTTGAAGAAGAAGTGGAAAATGATTAAAGTTCCAGCTCGAGGGTTCTTTAAAAGTGATCTCAAAGATATTATGTATACATGTATCATATTAAATAATATGATCATAAACCAGCGGGCGATATGTCCTACATGGTACGAAAAGGAGGTCCACCAACCACACGATCCCTTAAATACATTTGAAGAATCTTTAGCAATTTCTCTGGAGCTCGATAACGCAGCAATTCATCAAAACTTAAAAGATGATTTGGTCGAGCACATTTGGAGAAATCGTAGACATCATCGTCTCCCTCATGACAATGAAGACGAAGACGATGAAGAATTTCTGTGATGTTTAGTCATATTTATATTTAATTTAGTATTGTAATATTTTAATTCCGTATCGTTTCGTTTATGTAATGTTTACGTTTTATTAATAAAAGTTATGTTTGTGTTAAAAAATGTTTTTTTAAAGAAAAAAAAATGATAATGCAATATGGGTTGCCACTGTGCAGTGTTCTGAAAGGCTCAAGGCGCACTAAGGCGCAAAGGGGTTCAAAGAGCCTCGAGTCGAGGCGCATTCCAAGGTGCGGGATTCATGAATGCGAGGCGCACTAAAAGTATTAAGTTTTTTATAACATATGTGACCATTTATGTAGCTTAAATAATACAAAATAACATTAAAATACTTAATGCATAACACATATTGCCATTATAAATATTAAAATGGATCGGTTGTCACTTCTAAAATGGATCAACTATTTGGCTCGATGACCTATATAGAAATTAAAATCAATATCAGACTAAATATGTTTGTGCACTACACTTGTAGCTTACATCTAACAAAGCTCATAATTCAACCCAAAATATCAACCAAGCAATATACTAATATTCAAGGCACGATGCAACATTTTCATGATAATATGTCGTAAAAAAAATAAGTAATGAAACAAAATAACTTAAAGAAAATTTCAATCAATAAAATAAATATAAAATCAATTCAAATTTACAAATCATATAAATACTCACCTATGACTTAAAAAGGCCCATGTATTATATCCTAAAAAAAAAAAATAATAAAAAAAAATAAAAAAATCCTCAAGGCGCAAAATATGGCCTAGGCGCAAAATATGGCCTAGGCGCAAAAATCCCCCGAGGCGCAAAGGCGCAAAAAGCGCCAAGGCGCGCGCTTTTTTGGGGAGTCATGCATGTTGTGCGCCTCGAGTCAAAAAAAGCCCCAAGGCTAGCGCCTTGTGCGCCTTAGCGCCTAGGCGCGCCTTAGGCGCGATTTTGACAACTTTGCCACTGTGATGAGAGAGATGAATATGGGTTGAAGAAAGAGAAAACTGAGGTGGCAGCCGGAAAGATGATGCAATATGAGTTACCACTGTGGGTAGCCTTAGATATACTTGCCATAATGGGACACTGGAAAAATGTGTGTTGTATGGCTTAAACCACAAATGTTTTAGTTTCGGAGAGTTGGGTATCGTGGCGTGGGTTCAGTGCCATTCGGAGGTGGCACGACGCCATTTCGGCATTATAAACCCCCCCCCCCCCCCACCCACCTCCCGCATCACGCCATTCGGCGACAAACTGTAAGCCATTAATTTGGCGATGCATGAAAGTGTGATGTTTAATTTTTTTGTAAAAAAAATAAGTAAATAACTAGTCGTTGGATTCAAACCAACAGATGAAAATTTAACATTTTTGTTATTGCACATTTATATATAGTACCCGTATTTAATCATTTTTCACATAACTTTTTTAATTATCTTAAAAAAAAGAAAAAAAAAAAGGAAAAAAAGAGACTCTACTGAAAAACGCATTCTTGTAACTATGAATACGAATGATGATGATTTTAACCATTCTAATGCCGATGATAAAATTGACATTTTCTTTTTGACGCAAGCTTATCAGTATCACCAATTGTTGCAGCAACAACAAGCTCAAAGTTCACGTATACGTAATTTGAACCATGATCGTGATGTTGCTGAAACACGTTAGTTGGCCGAATATTTTGCTGATAATCCAAAATATTCGGAGTACTATTTTAGACGTTGATATCGTATGAGCAAAAAACTGTTTTAGAAATAGTCTAGGGTATATCACGATCCACCAGAGCATTTTGAATTCTTTAAAGTCCGACCAAATGCTACGGGTTAAATGAGTTTTAGTGTTATTATGAAATGCACTTTCGCGATAAGCCAATCGACATACGACACAACACCTGATACATTTGATAAATATTTATAAAATGGGTGAACATTGTGTACGCGATTGTCTAAATTTTTTTAATATATGCATTATTGATTTGTATATTCCTGAGTTTTTAAGGAAACCCGACTTAACGTTTTTTGAGATAGCGGGTGCGAATAACGATCTTAACATTTTAAGTAATTCTCCATTATTTGAGGACCTTATTGATGACATCGCCAATGTGACTCTGTTTGAAGTAAATAGAGTTAGATATGAAAAGGGCCATACCTAACTAATGAGATTTACCCATAGTCAGTACCTTTGGTCAAATCATTTAAGGTGACACGAGACGAGAAACATGGATTAAAAGGCGACATGTTGGCGCACGACAGGATGTTGAGCGAGCTTTTGGTATCCTCCATGGACGTTGGGGAATTATACAACAATCGGCTTGTGCTTGAACTGTCAACAAGCTATAAGGATCATGTACACATGCATCATATTGCATAACATGATTTTGAAAGATCAAAAGTTTGCGATAAGTGAATTCAACGGATTTATATTAATCCGCAACAAAATATACAACGTACTTGGATCGAAAGATGCATTGTACAATGAAGGAAAGCTAAAGAATTCCGTGATAAACAAACACACGAACTTTTCAACGAAATTTTATGGAGCATCTTTGGCAACGACATCAACAACAAATTTAGTTTATTAATTATTTGATTTATTTTTAATTTATTGTATTGTTTTTAATTTTATTTCTCGTATTTTTTTAATCATTATTTTCGTATTGTAATTTGTATTTTTATTTGAATTAATGAAAAATTAGTTGTTTTGGAAAAATGAAAAAAAAATGTAGGTCTTAAAAGGGGTATTTTGACTTGAGTGATTAGTGATTGAGTATTTTGATATGTGAATATGAAAATAGAGAATAATGAGGTGATCGAGGTAGCCATACTACCCCTTAGAGCATTGGGTACAGTGGTGTCGTGAATGTGGTGCCGTGGGCAAAAAGTACTGCCACGTCAGCAAAAAAGCTCCATGGCACCAGAAACACCACGGCACCACATTCACGGGGTATCCGTTGGCACCAGAATTTCTGGTGCCGTCGGCCAATTTTTTTTTTTTTTTTACTTAAATTAAAATATATAAACTATAAACTAAATAAACTTCATTAATAATAAAAAACAAACATTACAAATAAAAAAACACACATTGTTATAAAAAAAAATACAAACTAATTAAGATACTTAAACATAAACTATGATTCAATAAAACGAATCATCTGACACGTAGCCCTCCTGACTCGAATAGGAGGCACTTGAATCGTCCTCACTCGATGGCACATGTGGAAGTCCATTTGCCCATCGCCATTCTGCTCGACGGTTTCGACGATCCTGTTTGGCTTTTGCTCGCTGCTCACGAGCTCTTGCTTCCCTTTCTTCCTCTGCTTCAACACGTAACAATTCTTGCATATTTTGTTCAAAAAATTCTTCATCAGTCAACCCTCTCTAAATGGGTTGGTTTTCCACCAGTAGATTGTCCACCGGTAGATTGTTCACCGGTTGATCGGGTTGTTGTTGGACAACATGTGGATTAGGCACCGGTTCATTATCCGGTGTGAATACCGGAAAGATGTCTTCCGGTGGAGTGTTCACGGGTGCGGTTGCATTCAGATTCATGCTGGAGCTTGGGAATTGCTGGCCAAAGTCATGGTGACTTGGGAATTGCTGGGAAAAATCACGGTGAGTGGGAAATTGTTAGGAGAAGTCACGGTGAGTTGGAAATTGTTGAGAGAAATCTTTGCGAGACATTGTCTAAGCTCAAAAATCCCGCCCATTCATTTCAAATTTTGAATTTTAAACGTTTAAAAAAAATCCCGCCCATTCATTTCAAATTTTGAATTTTAAACGTTTAAAAAAAATCCCGCTTCTTCATCTTAATTTGAATTTTAAAAATTTTAAAAATCCCTTATAAATAACACACCATCTAATACTTTTCTTCACACATCTCTTCACCACTATCTAATACTTTTCTTCACAATGAATAATCGTTGGTTAATGGAAGAAGAAATCTTGCTAGCTATCGTATGGCTAGAAGTTCAAGATTCTACAAACCTTTTGAATGAACGTTCTTTTTGGAATGTCGTTACACGAAAGTTTAACGATCAGACTAATGGTGTTCAACGTAATAAAAATAGTATTACGGCTCAATGGAATAGAATGAACGTTGAATGTCGTAGATATAATGCTATTTACAAAGAGTTGCAGCGTACCAGTCAAGACACTAATCGTCTCACCAATGCAAACCAAATTTATTATGAACGCTATGGGAGAGAGCTATATTACCAACAAGTGTGATTCACTCTGAGAAACACAAGGGCATGGGACAGATACGATGAGTAATGATCTTTTATGTTAAGTATTCTGTTTCGTTTCTTTCTGTTTTCCGTATCGTGATTAATTGTTTCCTGTATCGTTTGTAACCATGTTAACTTTGTATGGTGTTTATCTAATGTTTACGTTTTTATTAATGAAATTAATGTTTTATTAAGTTTTTAGTTTATTTATTTATTTTGAAATCTTTATAAAAGAACCATGTTAACTTTAACCATGCTCTCATTTTGAAAAAAAGATCACTAATTCCAGCCAAAAAGAAAAGAAGAATATATATATATATATATATATATATATATATATATATATATATATATATATATATATATATATATATATATGTATGTATATATATATATATATATATATATATATATATATATATATATATATATATATATATATATATATATATATATATATCGATGGCGCGCCGTGGGTACGGCGCGAGCACCGAAGGCGCCACCACCGGTACGGTGCGCCGTCGGTTTTGCTTGGCTGGTGGTGATGGCGCCACCCACGGCGCATTTGTACCCCATGCTCTTAGGCTAAAGTTAGTGGTCCCTACCCCTTCGCCTTTCACATCAACGTTATCTCAACTTTCTCTCTCCTCGCACTTCCTCTCATTCCCTCTCATCTTTCACCCGTAGTAGTCACACCACCCCTTACATATTAAAATACATATTTTATATAAATATACTTATTAAATATCTCACACACACTCACAAACCAAGTAAAAATATTAAAACACGAAATGTGACCGGCTCACCTTTCCATTCTCTATTTTCCTAGCCTAGCGCGTGAGGCGGTGATGCTGTTTTGAGGCTCGCGCATGAGTCAAGCCTCACTCGACGAGCACTCACGCCCGATCCCTTTAGTCTTAGGCTTTCATTAAAAATGTCCTTGTCAATGTCAAAGTCAAAACTCAATTTAATACTTTAACTAGACATATAGCATGGGTTTCTGGCAAACATTCCTCATTCCCTCCACTTTACTTTCACGCAACTAAATTCAAAGCATATCTCAAATCCCAAGAACCCAAATAGTTACAGTAATACCAAATTTATTATTCTGATATTATGGCAATTTGTAATCAAATCTACCCAATAATATCACTCTTCTAACTACATACTAGTATATATTTTGCAGCATTTACTTGACTTGAAACACTGTGATGATCCAAAATGGCTAAAAGAAGATGGCTTAGTCTGATAAAGAGGTTCTTCATCTCAGAAACATCTCAAAATAAAGCAAAGGTATGTTAGATACCAAGAAATAACATGGTAAAATGAATTATGTGTGTGTGGGGAAAAAAAAAGTTGGCTAAAGATTTTGTGTCGTTGTTAATAGTATTTTTTTTACAAAGAAAAAATGGATGAGGATTTTTGTTCAAGTTACGCGTTGAGGGCGAGTCTTTGACTCAGATGTACCCGGCCTAACCAGGGTATCTCGATGACCGTTTCTGACCCTTTTCCTGGCCACCCCTCTAGATGTCTGACCACTAGGCCACCTTGGTGATGGTTTGCTAATAGTATTTTTAATTTATTATTTGTGCATTTTGCTGAGATTTTTGTACTTTCAGGAAAAGAAGACGAGATGGGTATTTGGGAGGCATAAACTGAAGAGGTTAACCTCCCAAGCAGCACTTATAGAGAGACCACAAGTAGCAGATATAAGTGTGAAAACTGAAAGTGAAAATGTGGTTCAAGAAGTTGATGAACCAAAACAAGTTGGTGACAAGGAACGGGAAAATAACGCGGCTATGAAAATCCAAACGATGTTTCGTGGATTTCTTGTATGTTTTTCCTTCCAAAAATACATCATTTTTTTGTTTGAGTTTAATGTGTCTTAATCCACATTAAGATATGGATTATCCTCAAAATATGTTGTATTCTTTGACCAAAAAGGTGAAGACTTTAATGGGTTTGTGTCAGTGTGGCGGTAAGCTCAAACTCTATAGATTAGTCGGTCAAAGGCGAGAAACCATGATTTAAAAAAAAAAAAAAAAATGTCTCAAAAGAATGTTTAGTCAAACTTATCTTGAGTTTTTATTTTTGGAATGGCTAAGCTCTCAATCATTGTTAATTTTACTATTTTAAGTACTTTACTCCATTTTTGGTCAAAGCATATATACTTTTTCGACGATAATTCTTAGCCTTAAACAATGTTTTTTCGTTCATTTAGCATTATGTTGTTAGATGTTAGACTTAAGGTTACTTATTTGGTAATGGTGCGGAGATAATCACTGAATCAAGTACATCCAATATGTAACTTTTGACTTTTAAGGTCAAACACCAACTTTTAAGATCTAATCTAGTATGGATTATAGAAAAGCTTTTGAAATATTATACTAAGTTTACAGTAAACATGACCAGATTACACTTTGGGGAAAAGCATGGGAATACAGCTAGAAACAAGTGCATTTAAACTTATAATATAGAAGTCAGCATTTTGACTTAATAAGTCAAAGTAATGGTTTTGACTTGTGACTGATGTTATAGGCAAGAAAAGCTCTAAGGGCATTGAAGGGACTAGTAAAGCTACAAGCTATTATTCGTGGCCATTTAGTTCGTCACCAAGCTGTCACAACTCTAAAGCGTTTACAGTCGGTTGTAAATATTCAGTCACAAGTATGTGCTAAGAGAGTCCAAGTAGTCGATTGCACTTCTCATAATAATTATCAAGAATTTAAAGGAAGGGATATAAAGGTAATATTGTCTTTTCTTACGCTCGAGTTACTTAACTTTGTTTGTGAAATGTGAACGAATTTGCATAAATATACAGATCGACATGAACAGTCAGAAAAGGTGGGATGACAGCATCTTAACAAAGGAAGAGGAGGATGCTATGTTGTGCAGCAAGAGAGAAGCGGCTATGAAGCGCGAAAGGATCAAAGAGTATGCGTATAACCACAGAGTATGTGCATTTTCGCGTTTATATTTACAGTTTGAATTTTGATATCAGAATGCCAAAATTTACCTTTAAGATTGGTATGAGTATGATTTCCTTTTAGAATAGCGTTATACAGGTCCATACATCAAACTTAATTGAAGACTTTACATGATGGGAGGTGTTTGGATGTGTGTTTTTGAAGTATTGATGTGATTCTGCATAATAAACTATGAGAAAAATTGGTTGTAGTAAACTTGACAAATTTTGAGTACTTAAGTAATTACTTCATGGAACGACAAAAAAGGACACTCATGTTTAAAAAGACGATGCATCTTGTGAGATGTGAGTATACGTCTCTCGGATTAGGCTAATAAAAGGGCTAGATATATCTTTGTTTTACCATTTGGAATTGTTGCAGATGGTATGATTGATTATTTTCGCTCATATATCATAACAAATGGAGAATGTGTTTATCCAAACATTATGAACTGATCTTTGTGACTGCATGTCACAGTGTTAAGAGAATTAGTTTTAGAGAGCACATCCATGCACCCCCTTATAGCGTCTAATGTTAGACTGAGATGAAGTCCATTTTATATTCCGAGTTTAACTGAACTGTTTGACATCAGAAGTCAAACTTGACTACTCTAATACTAACAAACTGTTTTATTCTCTCAGATGTCTTCAGAATCTGAACAAAGCAAAGTAAATGGAAAATACAGGTACTGGTTAGAGCAATGGGTTGATGCCCAATTGGCTAAACGAGAAGACCTTCAGAACATACGAAAGAAAGAAGACTTCGAAAGTCATAAGGTTAAACTGCACAATCTTAAGTCAATAGATACTCCTACTTATCCACCAAGAACACCTCATCACAGAAAACAACGTTCATATGGAGAAGAACATTGCAGTTCCATAACGGGCTCACCAGTTGTCCCCACATACATGGCTGCAACACAATCTGCTAGAGCAAAATCTCGATCTTTGAGCTCACCAAGGTTAAGACCAATAAGTGTAGATACTTGGTCTGCAAGTAACTCTCCATATAAGCATAAGTTAATGTCTCCTATATCTTCAATTAATAGCGATGCAAGCAGTATTCGGGTTTGGAATGCTAATAATCGTGGTGGATTCTCGCAAAGATCACCGAGTTTGAAAGGGGTTCCTGGTCATGTGAAGTCGAACCGAAATTCCAAAAATCTCAGTTTCAATTCAGAATGCTCGTTACCAAACTTGGATCAGCCAGGCCATTTTAGATGATCATATGAAACCAATATCTGATGTGGATATATTATATGTTACCAGGTAATGTATGAACCGTATATCAGTTTCTAAACCATTGTAGGTTTTCTTATTATTATTATTATTATTATTTTTTTGCATGTGTTATATATATTTTGATCAAATCATATCATAATTTTTATAGTGAACGATGAACTATATCAATCTCTTACCTAATCTGAGTCAACGGTCTATTATCTAGAGGTGGCAATCTCGACCCATTTATTTATGAATGGGTGAATTTGTGTATGTATTGGTCAATCAAGAAAAAAATTAGTTAACAAGAAAACGGTCGAACAAGTCAAAAGTAGAGTGTGTTATAATTACATACAGCCTTCTAAATCGTTGTATGAATATAAGAGTAGATTTATTTTGTTACATTATGTCACTATAATCATATTTAACAAGCCAGTTTATTATATAGAGTGATTTAGAATATTTGAGATAAGTTTTTTCAGGTCAACACAGCCCAACTCGCATAAAAAGTGACCCATTTTGACCCAAACCTGATTTGAGCCGTGACCCAGCCTGACCCGCTGAATTTACCACTTATAGCTCATTAACAATATCTTTCCATTTTGATAAGCAAACCATCATCTTAGAAACAATTAGCAAATAGTAATAACAACTTTCCACAAGAGAAGTGAAATTGTAGCTCAAAAAAACATAAACAAAATCCAAAAAAACCAAGCAAACCGAAAGACTAAAGTAATGGCTTCTATTGATAAGCAAACCATCATCTTAGAAACAATTAGCAAATAGTAATAACAAAATCCAAATGATTTCATAGTGATCAAATGACAAATATAGTCAAAAACAAATACTTGCATGTGAGTCGTGGCTTCTATTGAATTGCCGTTCATCTTTGTTGCATAACATACATGTCTAATTTCAAAATTGCATGAACAGATGTGTTTGAAAACAGTAGGTGTCAATACCCTTCGCCAGATCATGTAATTTGAACCAAACAAACTTCAAACTTTCCTATCAAATGCGATTGTCATGTATTATATGTGGTTTGTTGTAAGCCTTAATGTTTGCGTGACCACATCTTAACAAAACATAGGCAACAACCATATCATGTTCATGGATAGTAATTAAAGAAAAAGTGTTGCAATATACTTAAGGACAAATACAGTATGGAATTTCAGGCACCGATCATGACTAATATATGGGTTGTTAAAGACAAAACTGCCTACGGATTTGTGCAATTTTGGGAATTTTGCAGACATGGCAGATCACAAATCATTTTCTATATACATCGCTGGTCAGGATGGCTGCAGCAGTAGTAGGAGCTAATGTTACAGTTCTGCTTATAAATTGAAGAAACACCCAATTCTTTACCTATCTTAGCTTTCAAATCCATTAACAAGCTTCTAAGCCTCACAGCCTCAGCTTCAAGAGTAGCCTGAAACTGCAGTTTCCGAATCAATCCCCTATTCAGAGCCCGTAGTTTCTTAACTTCTTCCTCTAAGTAAGCGTTCTGTGCCTTCTTCTTTGCTCGGTACTTCCTAACTGCTAACCGGTTTCCCAGTGGCCTCTCTGATTTCATTAAAGCATCATCATGCCTGTGAGTGTGTGTGCAGGTTCTTCTGTTATCATCTACCGTGGAATCTTCCAGCTTTGATGGTCTGCCTGTGAGATGATCGGATGACTCTGCGTCTACTTCATCCATGTCCCTTTGCACACTACTCAAATTTATGCTGTATGCAAAACTATAAATTCCTAGAAAGAATTGATTCATGGGAACCTCTTCATTTATATATTATAGTTAAAAGAACATGTTCTCCAATATATTTAACTTTTTTAGGTGCATAAATTCTTTAAGAAAGAAACGTCGTTATATAAGAGATATAGGTTCCTAGAACATGTTCACTAACATTATATCATTGTTTTGTCAAGGTGTCAAAAAATATCAGCATATTCTTTTTCATATTTGTGGCAGTGGACTGAGATTTTTCTTAACTTTAATGACTAAATACGGTATAAAACAAAGTTTAAATGATCATATAAACCACTATGAAATCATTTGTCAAGAGTTTCAAGAACTGTCAACTATTGAGAGACAAAAGAAAAAAGCATCATCATTAGAAAACTAGAAAGCAATGGATTTAGATATGATATGCCACTACTATTTCTGTAATGCTAAGAAGAATCAAGAGATAAATGTGTTTGAGTATATTCAACACATATTATTATGGCATAGTTTGACAAAATTCGATATTAACCTAGATAGTGTTGGACTTTTAATTGCATAAGTCTTGTTAGTATAGTGTTGGAAGAAATCCAACAAGCCGATTTCTAGAGCGGAACCACGAATCAAGAACTACTCCAACAAGACCTCGGCAAAGGGTTATGATCGTTTAATGCCGAGTGGCACCAACACACACGAGATATTTTACACTCAAACGTTTATTAAACGTGAGCAAGAAAAGAAGGTACAAATAAAACCTCACCCCCTCATCCCTATTTATAGAGAATGAAGGGGGAGAAACCTAATCCTTGGTGAACAAGGATTCTACAATTGAGGAGGTTAGGAACTTTCCTAATACATCACTAACCTCCTTAAGTTTGAGCTAAACTACAACTAGCCCCCTAAACTTATATCCTAACTATTACACACTAATATTCTAACAATTTCCACCTTAGTGGTAATAGTTAGCCTTCTCCGATACGCATCAGCTTCAACCAGTGCTGGAACCTCGGACGGGGACCGCCTTCGTCAAGGCACTAGTAGCAATATCCGCTACTAACCTTAACTCAAATCCTAACTCTGTAGAGAGTTCCTTTAGCTATGTATCCTCCTTCAATTCTCCAGCAAGTGTCATATACTCCGCTTCAGTTGTTAACAAAGTCATCATGTGCCGCAACATAGCTTCCAGCTCACCGCACATTCATGTATCATAAACTCGTGCATTGTGATTGATCTACCCATGATGTAGTCAGAATCCACAAAAGCATGTACGTCCGTCTGTAATCCACGATCAAACCTATCCAACATTCCCACATCCGCAGATGCTATGTCAGGTATCGTGCAGACAACTTGATACTTATGACATCCAACTGCATATATACATGACCCCTTACTCTTCTTTTCTTCATCACGATTCTTGACAGACTACCCTTTAACAACAGCGTAGAGTGTCCCCCCAACAATATCTGAACCGACATCCCGTTGGAAAACCTAAATCGTGACACCCTCAGAGTATTACCACTCTTAGTCCTGAAGATCTTCATACCAAGTATAATTTCCTTTGCTTGATCTAGCAAACCCTTGATAACCCAGATCTCAGCCTTGCTTTCACAAGTGAACCCCATATAATCTATATAGAGGAATAGATATATGAACAAACCTGGTGCATAATTCCAGTAATATATGAAGTTGTCGTCACTGCTTCGTCTAAAACTGTTGCTGAGCATACACATACCAGACCGAGTATCCATATCTTCTTTCATTACATCCATCCTCTTGGAAATTACCTCACAAGCAACTGCATCTCTGAAAGTTAATGACTCATGTGCATATTCTTTTATCACTCCAGCAACTCCTAAAGCAGCCATATTACTGTCACCTCTATACCTTTCAGCAAAATTACCCTCTGCACCTTCTTGACCAGGTACTCCGGTTTTCATAATGTCTGCCCCGATCTTTGCACCAAGGTGTACCTTTTCCTGCTCATTTTCCAAGCAGTCCGTGTTTGTCTTTCCTTGAATGATCTGACCCTCCCCTTACATATAACCCTAGTAGCAATACTTAGGAGGGTTAAATGTGACTTAGATAATAATAAGGGGATTAATTGTATTTAGTTTAAATAAAGTTTAGGATTGTACTTAGATTAGGAAACTAGTTACTTGGCTTGCAAGCTAAGGTTTCTACCCCCTCAACTCTATAAATAGAGATGAGGGGGGATGCTAGTTAATTCATTCTTCTTTCTCAAATTGTAAGCTTTATTGGTTGATTAATAAAGAGGTGTTTGAGGTTATATCGTGTGCATATTCTAGTCGGTTCTTTGTAGTCTCTCGTGTTTGCTACGTGTGCTCGATACAACTCGTGATCTAGCTTTTCCGCGATCGAACTTCGGGTTTGTTGTCGAGGTATTTTCCAACAAGTGGTATCGGAGCCTGGTTCGAGAAGAACAAATCACACAACGTGGATAGAGCTAAAACAAGAGAAACGAGTGAACCGGGTTTGGTTCGTCGGTTACTGCGCAGTCGTGGGAGAATTGGCGCTGCGGGTTCGTTAACCGTTGGATTTCTACGAAATTCGAACCGTAGGTTGAAGACACATAGATCTAGGATCTCACCAGAGGGATCTTACATCGGAGCTTCCAGGAAAGAGATATAGGTTGTAGAATTTTCTGGTTTGGTTGTTGTGTTCTTTGTCATTTTCGGTTATTGTTTGACTATCGTTGTGTAGATTACACGGTTCAACGTTTCTAGGTTTTCGAGTCAAGATTACTTGGGCAACAAGGTTCTTGAAGTTGTCTTGCAAGGAGGTGGATCGAATATCCTAGGGTTATAGGAAATCGTTTTCTTTTGTCACAAGGTTCTTGAAGTTTCGGTTTTGAGCTTCAAAGGTGACAAGGTTTTGCAAGAAGTTTCAACTTCAAGTTTTCGGTTTTTTGGAATTCAAGTCTTGGTGGTTCTTGGAAGGCAAGTAAGGTTTAGCTTTGTCTTGGGATTCAAGAAAAGTGATTACTTGGAGTACAAGGTATATCAAGGTTGTAGACTTGAGGTGGAAAGATCGAAGCTTTAGGGTTTTTCTAAAGGTTAGTTGATCAATTATTACAAGAAATCGGATTTAGCACACGGCTTGTGAGACTTGTTGGTAAAGTTGGTTAAAAAACAACTTAACAAGGTTTGTAGCAAGGTTAAAGAAGAGCTAGTATGAATACTAGGTTAAATATCGAAAAGCTCGATGGGAATAGTGTACAAAAGCATGGAGGTTCAAAACAAGTTGGATTCAAGCAACTTGGTCATAAACAAGTTGGGTTCAAACAACTTGGTCATAAACAAGTTGGGTTCAAACAACTTGGTCCTGGTGTTAAAACAAGAGTCCATGGAGTACAGGTTGATAAACGTGTTTGGTTTGAGGTGGAACTGCAGGGAGCTCAGGAAAATCGTGAAGCTGAGGTTGTTCAGGATAGTAACGATGATGCTGCAGTGGCTCAAAGAAAGTTGGAGGACAAGCAACTTGAAGAAAAGGCAAACACGGGCTGCTTGGTAAATGAGCAGGAAAAGATACACCTTGGTATAAAGGTGGGGGCAGACATTATGGTAACCGGAGTACCTGGTCAAGAGGGTGCAGAGGGGAATGCTGCTGAAAAGAAGAAAGTAAAAGAGTTTAAGAAAGCTAAACTTGGGAATTTACTAAAGTATAAGGCCTGGTTCTCAAGGCGGTCCCTGGTTCGAGGTTCCAGCATTAGATGAAGATGTTGAGTATCGTTAATGCCTAAGTATTACTCCTAAGGTGGAAATTGTTATGTGTTAGTAGCAATACTTAGGAGGGTTAAATGTGACTTAGACAATAATAAGGGGATTAATTGTATTTAGTTTAAGAGTGCGTTTGGTATCCCACTATGGGAATCAAACTATAACTATGAAAGTGATATATGATGTTTGTTTAAGATGAGGGCCCCACTATTACGGGAATGAATGATAGATTTATTCTATACTTCATATACCACAAAAGATTAAGGAATTGACCTATCATAGGTGAGGGACCCACCACTACTATCAAACTCATACCCATTGTGATTCATAACAGCATACCAAACACATAGTAAATAAAGTTTATGATTGTACTTAGATTAGGAAACTAGTTACTTGGCTTGCAAGCTAAGGTTTCTACCCCCTCAACTCTATAAATAGAGATAAGGGGGGATGCTAGTTAATTCATTCTTCTTCCTCAAATTGTAAGCTTTATTGGTTGATTAATAAAGAGGTGTTTGAGGTTATATCGTGTGCATATTCTAGTCGGTTCTTTGTAGTCTCTCGTGTTTGCTACGTGTGCTCGATACAACTCGTGATCTAGCTTTTCTGCGATCGAACTTCGGGTTTGTTGTCGAGGTATTTTCCAACATATAGCAAACGAAAGACAAAGGACCTAATATGTATATTAGTTAGTTAATAACCGTTTGGTAGTTATGGCAGTTAAGTTAGTTAGTTAGTTAGTTAGTTGGTTATGGTAGTTATTAGTTAGTTAAATTCGGTTATAAACCGAATAGTCACAATGGTTCCAAGTACCGGTTGGAAACCTATAAATAGATAGTATGTGTATGTTTTATAGTGTGTCAAATACAATGTAATCAGATTATGTTGTTAGTAAATAATGAATCAACTTTTGTCAATCTTGTGCTTGTTGATTGTGCCAAGACCTGTGTGTGCAACGATTCTACATTGGCATCAGAGCCAAAGGTTCAAAAACCTGGGAAGTGGCATCAGAAACAAGGGATCGAAGATTACAAGAGTTTGATTCAACATTTGATCAGAAAGATCAGAAGATGACACCAAGGATTGTTGACTCAACAATTCTAAAGAATGAAGTACGTTTGTTGGAAGAAATAAACTTACCTAGAAATCCATTAGACAAGGTAATAGATCGGAATATGTTGAAGAAGATAGTGCACAGTGAGAAATCAATGAAAATTGCAAACGTAGAACACCAAACGAATTGGTGGAAAGGACTTTGTTGAGGACTGCTCTTGAACGTGACACAATGGAAGAAAATTGCAAGTTTACAAGGCCTGACAAAAGATGAAGGAGAAGCAGTGAAAGAATGCTACAAAAGATTCATTGACATGGTGCAAACATGCTATGAGACTGCAAAGATGCCTTGGTATGAAGAGAAGCGTGAGAAAGAAGTGGTCGATAATTCTAATGTAAAAGATCAAGAGAAAGAAGTGGTTGATAGTGCTATTGTAAAAGATCCAGAGGGCAAAGACCAAGAAGATGCAGGAATAGAGGAAACACTGGATGAAGAAATGAAAAAGACAAAGTTTGGGGTCAGGTTAGAAGGTAATGTGAAGGAAGACGCGGAGAAGAGCATGAAGACTCGAAGAACAAGACTTAAACAATTAGTGGGAAATGTTGGACTTTTAATTGCATAAGTCTTGTTAGTATAGCAAACGAAAGACAAAGGACCTAATATGTATATTAGTTAGTTAATAACCGTTTGGTAGTTATGGCTGTTAAGTTAGTTAGTTAGTTAGCTGGTTATGGTAGTTATTAGTTAGTTAAATTCGGTTATAAACCGAATAGTCACAATGGTTCCAAGTACCGGTTAGAAACCTATAAATAGATTAGTATGTGTATGTTTTATAGTGTGTCAGATACAATGTAATCAGATTATGTTATTAGTAAATAATGAATCAACTATTGTTAATCTTGTGCTTGTTGATTGTGCCAAGACCTGTGTTTGCAACGATTCTACAGATAGGCAATCCATTTTGAAAGTTTTCGTTATGATTCTCGTAAGATTTAAGTAACAAGCAAATCTAAAATTTTATCATTCGTATAAGAGAAGAAAATGCAAAAGATGGCAACATAAATAAGTCATTTAAACACTTATCCCCAAGGTTTCTTCTCCAACTCGTGTTACTGATTATAGACCAATATCGTGTTGTAACGTTCTTTTTAAGTGCATAAGTAAGATTATTTCTAATCGTATAAAGGATAGTCTTACTGAATTGGTGAGTATCAACCAATTAGCTTTTGTGCCAGGTAGACGTATTACTGACAATATCCTCTTAACTTAAGAGCTAATGCATAACTACTATTTAGACAGGGGCCCGCCAAGGTGTGCTTTCAAAGTTGATATTCAAAAAATACGACACGGTGGATAGGAATTTTTTTGCGCGAGTGATTCGGTGCTAAAGCAGTCAACTAAAGTCAACCATAGATATGGTCAATATAGTCAAATACCCTAGACCAATGCTTCCGGATAGTACAGTGTTTTCCCCGGGTCGTTATGTCCCGACGAGGTGTGATGGTATTTAAAACGGGTTTGTGATTGGGTGAATTTGAATAGGAAAGGGTATAAGTGAGATATTGATTTTAAACTAAGGAAATTTAAAAGAAAATAGCTTAGAAAAGCTATGGGAATGATTACGCAAAAGCAAATTACCTAGAAACATTTAAAACCTAAACACGCGTACGTTTGATTTAAAGTTACGTGAACGTACAAAATAAAACGCGAGTTTTAAGAAATAAAAGGCCTATGGTTATGAAAATTACATTTTTACAATCCTAATGATAAAAGAAAATTTTTGGAAAAAGAAAATTAATTTTTACACTATTTAATTATTTATTATTAATTAATGACTAATTATACTAAATTAAATTATTAAAAATACTAAAACAGTTAAGAAAAATCTGAAATTTTTACAGAAAATACTTTATGCTAACAGAAGTCTAAGAAAAAATTGAAAAGTCCTAAGTGCTTAATTATAAGCACTCTTAATAAGCTAACAGGGAACTATTGTTAATAACTAAAAAGAAAAGGTCTATGTTAAATATTAAAGTTTGCATTTCATTACTAATTAAAGACCCTAGGGCGGATGGTTTGTTGTGTTGTGCATGTATCTGTGTGATCTATAGGTCAGGGGTTCGAATCCCATTTCCAATAAGTTTTGCAACTACTATGTTTTTGGTTTTTCTCTTTACAAATCAGTTAAACAATAGTCACCAACTTTTTGTAAAACAAATTTTTTCTAAATCTCACTAATAAGCTGAATGAGAGCTTATTAGCTTATCAGATTGCCAACTCAATTTGAATCAAAACAAGTCCACCACTGTTGGACTCAATAAGCTATTTTAAGGGAGCCATAAGCTGGAATAAGTTGCAACTAAGCCTAAATCAATTACTACTAATTAAGTCTACTAAAATTAAGCAACTAACAATGCAGGACATGGAAAAACTCAAGAGAAATCAAGAAGCTCAGATAACACTCCACTAGAACCAAACAGACCTATGGGGGGCATAAACAAGCTATTGCACAAGCTAAATGACTTAAAGCTAAAATCTAAAAATTATTAAACCATAAAGATGAGCTAGCAAATATCTTACAAACTCAATTTCAGACCCTAACAAGCTTGTATGAGCTTATTGTGAGCTGATGAAAAAAGGGGGGGTTTTGGTCAGGTCTGATGTGGCAGGGTTATGAACAATCAGTCCAAATTGCTAGATTTGCTGAGCAAAAAGGCAATTGAAAAGCTCAAATAAAAATGCAAGGCAAATAACTAGGCTGACCAAATGTAAGTTTGCAAAACTTCAAGGCAGATGAGCTTAAATTGAACCAACTAAAAATCGAAAGTAAAGCTAATTTGGGACACTTCCTTAACCGGTTGTGATTTGCAGGTCTGAGGTTTGTGAGGGGGATTTTGTAGGCACCAAGCAATAATCAAATAAGCTACAAGATTGAAAAATAAGCTAAGACCTCTGAGCAATAGACCACCAGGTACTTGGATAACTAAACTTAAACATCAAAACAAACTTACTCTAATCTAAATTTTTAGTGCAAAGGTACTGTTGGAACAGTGGAGCAAATGGATCAAATGGGCAATTTGGGGAGCAAAATTGAGCAAGCAAATAAGCAATCTAAGGCAAACAAGGAATCAATCTAACTAAACAATACTAGTGACCAAGCAAAATACCAAATTTCAAGGAACAAGCTCACGAAATGGGCTTGCTATGGTACTGGGAGAAGCGGGTCAGAATCCACAAGGGTAGGGCAGATTGCAGGCTTAAACTACCAACTTAGGACCTAGAAAAAGCTGTTAGAAAAAATTTAAAAAAAATAAAATAAAAATACTAGCTTAATCACAAGCTGTCAAATAAACTACCAACTAATTTTTAGGACCTAGTACCAACTAAGAATTAAAAATCCCACTTTGAGGGGGTTTGGGACTGGGCTGCTGATTTGCTATTAACTGGTAATGGGATTTAAATGGGTCAAATGGGTGGATTTTGACCACAAAAGTCATCTACAGGATTGAAACACTTGCATTACCCTATTTGGAGCCAAGATGAACTAAAAACAATAACACAACAAATTTAACCAAGATCCTAACCACGCTACTAAATGAAAACAGTTAGAAGAAAATTTGTTTTATAATCTAACCAAAAGCTTTTAAAAATACTTGAAACTAACTAAGTTTACTCTAAAACTACTACTAGCATTAAACTAAAACTAATCTAACTTTAAAAATGGGCAAACACTGTTTTGAGACAACAAAAAATTCTTGTGCCAAACACCCTTGTGAGAGGTGTCTCTTTTGCTATTTGAGATTGAACAAGCTGAAAACTAATGATCCTTATGACTTCTATTCAATAATGAGACTACTGGGACATTATGAAACAAGCTTAAAACAAGAATTTGAAAATTAAGCAATGAATAAACTTGACAAATAAAAGGAACTGAAACTTATATTAAAACTTCCAATAAGAGTACAAGACTTGAAAATGAATTAACACTTAAACTAAGGTTGCTGGAAATTACATTGACAAGAAACTTAAATAGTCAAAATTTCTCTAAGACATGAGAAAACCCCCTCAACTGTGTACAAAAGGCTCCTATTTATACAAGAGTGTTTTAGGGCTTCTGAGTTTGTCTTGTTCTAAGTGTGCTTGTATTGTGAGAGAAAGCCTTTGAAAATCCAAATTTGTGCTTCTTGGGAGTCCTTGGCAACCACAGATTTAAGCTTGTTCACCACTAATGTATTCTTGGCCGTCGGATGGGTTTTGGCACTTGGATTGCCAACCTGGAGAGGGTGTTAGGTAGGGGATGTGAGGAGGGGGGATGTTAGTGGGATGGGGAATTGGAGCTGGGGAGCTTTTGAGGGGAGGTGGTGTGTAGCAGGTTGATGGCGTGGAGATAGGGTTTGATATGTTGGGTAAAGCAGAGAGGTAGAAGAAGATGGGGGTTTGTGGTTTGACTGGGTCAAAGGGCACGTTTTATTATAAACGTAAAATAGGTTTGGATGTTGGGCCTGGTGGGGGAAATGGGCTTGGGGGGTTAGTGGTGATGGGCTGGTAATGGTTGTGTTATGTTTTGGATTGGGTTTGGTAATACTTTGGATCTGTTTGGTTATATTAGTTAACAAAATCACAAGGGCCAAATTTGCATATTGCTGAAAGTTCAAGGACCTGGTTTGCCAATTTCACAAGAATATTCCAAGAGACTATTCTTGACAATTTTTGAATCCATAAGGGCTTTTGAAGTTAATTTTCCAAACTTAAACTACCGGGGACCAAAACTGTCACTTTTGAAACTCCAAGGACTAAACTTGTAAAATTTTTGAAAACTTTTCACCCAAGGACTATTTTTGACAACTTTTGATTTTCAAAGTACCTTTGTTGACTTTTCATTCAAAATAAATGCTTAGGGACTGATTTTGTCAAGTTTTGAAAGTTGGGGGACTGAAACTGCCAATTATGTAAACTTTCTTCGGTTTTCATCCGTTTTTAATCATTGTGCATCTAAAACATATAAAACACGATCTTTGGGATATTTTCTGTATTTTGATGCGTTTATGGGTGTTTTTAAACGTTTTGCAGTTCATATTTGACCAAAAAATGATGAGCATTTACACACTCATCAGCGAGATATTAGTTGGTTTTGGGTTTCACATTTGAATGATCAACTGGATTATGGATGTGTGTTACGACCATTTCTTTTTCCATTTGCATCAATGATTAATTGCATGGATATTTCAGAGGGAAAAGAGGTCTTCGACAAGGTGATCCGCTATCACCTTATTTATTTACCATTGTTATGGAAATCCTTACCCTTATTTTCCAACGAAAGGTGAGCGAGTCGAATGTGATTGCTTATCATCATAATTGTTCGAGCCTTAAAATTGTCTATTTATGTTTTGCGGATGACCTATTCCTCTTCGCTCATGGTGATGTTAGTTCGGCTAATATTATTAAGGAGGCTCTTGAGGAGTTCAAGAGTAGTTCGGGTTTACTTCCAAGTATGCCAAAGAGTACAACCTTTTTTTGTAATGTTTTGTCTTATACTAAAATGACGATTCTTAGTGTCTTACCGTTTGAAGAAGGTACCCTTCCGATCAAGTACCTTGGGTTTCCTCTTTTTTCTACAAGGCTTGTGTACCGTGATTGTAAAGAACTTGTTGAGAGGGTTCAAGATAGGATTGGCAATTAGAAGAATAAGCTCCTCTCCTTTTCGGGTCGTCTACAACTTGTTCAATCTATTATTTCCTCTATGCATGTTTATTGGTCATCTGTGTTTATTCTTCCTACTCACATTATATTGGATATCGAACAGCTTATGAGAGGATTTCTTTGGTGTCAAGGTGACATGAGGCGCAGTAAAGTGAAAGTTTCACAGGAAGCTATATGTCTTTCTAAACATGAGGGTGGTTAGGTATTCGAAGTCTTAAGCTATTTAACGTAGCTCTTATCACGTCGCATGTTTGGAGTATTCTCACTTTGAAGGAGTCGTTATGGGTGAGTGGATTCATACATATAAACTCCGTGACCATAATTTTTAGGATTGTCCTTTTCAAGGTAATACGTCGTGGGGATGGCGTAAAATCCTTCAAGTTCGAACCATTATCAGAAAATTCATTTGGTACAAAGTTGGTGATGGTTCTAGTATTTCGCCTTGGTTTGATAACTGGTGTAATAGCAGCCTATTGATTGATACTGTTACGGTTAGAGACATCCATAGGGATGGTTTTAATTTGCATACTAAGCTATCCGAAATAATTGATGGGGATGCATGGCGATGGCCCAACGAATGGCTAGTTAAGTACCCCTCTTTATCTCTTATTGTAACACCCCGAAAATTGATAAGCAGCGGAAGTCTAATCGGGGTCATTACATTTTAGTACACAGTCATACTCATAGAAAACAATTCAAAAGATAGTCAATATCATTCCATGAAAACTCAAATATTCAGAGTTACAAACATTTTTCCAAAATGTTAATTGTTCAGCAAAAGGAGTGATGAGTTTGTAAAGAATGATAATATTATTGAAATCAAAAGGGAGGTCCTGTGCCCTTTGCCAGCTCCGTGCCGCCATGCTTGCTAATTTCCTGAGATAAACAAGCTTAAAAACTCAACACAAAGGTTGAGTGAATCCATAGTAGTTTAAATAGTAATAGTGTGAACACAAGTCAAGTATTTGAAATAAACAAGCCAAGATAGACAGGTCTTGACTAAACTGGTGTAATATTGCTCCTAAGCCTCACGAAACGCAAGCCTTAACATTGATTTGACATATCATAAAGATAATAACAATCACCTACACCACATTGGATGTAAATGACAAGGGGCCCTCGGTGACAGGAAATGTGCCAAATTTCCATAATACCTCGAATATAGCACACCTCCTGCCAAGTAATCACCTTGACAGAGGCGGGCTGCCATTCCAATAGATCTATCAACTATATTCGCGCTCACTCGCAAGTGATTAAGGTTCGTGATATGAGGGACTTGTAGCACAGGTGTCAACTTAGGCAATATCGGGTGATAACAGCATACAGAAAAATACTTGTGTTCGATTTATAGCATGTATCTCCCCACGGGGTTTAAAAATAATTAAAAATGTGGGACCATGAACTCACCTGACAGGTGGGTAAATCACAACGGTGCTCAAAAGTGCTCGTGTACTGCTATGACTAGCAATGAAATTCCTCCGACTTGCGACCTAAATAATACATTGTAATCGGTGTTTTAGATTCGTGTTGTAAATGACATGTGATATGTCACGTGTACGGTGATATCCGTTCGGGTGTCTTAATATATTCCAAAATAGCTTCACGTAGTTATTCGTAACGTTGTTACGAACCGGTGTTCGATAAATGTTAATTAGTTTGTGAAAATAATATTGTTTAAAAATATTTATGATTAAATATTTTTAGTAAAGTTGCATATATATATATATATTTTAAAGTCACAAAAATATATATGTATTTATATAAAAATCAAATTATATGAAATAATTAATTATAAAATACCTTTGTCATATTTAACCTTTAACTTTACAAATTTACACTTTTTACCCTTTGGTTAAAAATAATTACAATTTGGTCCTTTTGTACTTTTTACACTTTATTCTTTTAACTTTGGCCAAATGACAGTTTTTACCCTCAATTTCCAAAAGAAATCGTTAATATATAATTAGTCCAAAAGTTTTGTGATTTTGTCGGTTTTAGTCCCTTAACGGAAACTTTTGCAAAAACAGTCCTCGATTTAGTTTTTGAAAAACAAACTTTTTGTTACAACAAAAGTAGTGTTTATGACTTGTAAAAATCTTAAAAATCGGTTTTTATGCCTCTCGCTATTTTTCAAGTTTTAAAACCGAAAATCTCATTTGAAGAAATCAATGGGCTCGTTAGCCCAATCTAGGCCCAAATGGTATTTTTACTTGCTTGAAAACATAGTTCGACTAGGATACGGTTTAGGCTTAGTTTTTGTGGTATAAAACCGTGTAAGTATTGCATGTTTCGTTGGTTCAATAAAGCGTGAGCCAAAGAATTAGCGGGTCGAGGAAAACATATATGTAGTACACATAAATAACAAATGACGAGCCCTTTTCCTAAGGGTGTCAAGACGTAGACATATATACTATAAGTGTAACAAATGTAAAAATGGTGTGGGTCGTGGTTATGCATGATACGAGTATATGTAAAAATGAAAAGAGTGGTGATTAACTTACAACACCAAAGATGGTGGTGAAGAGGCCGTGTGTACGAGACAAGTGAACAAGCAACGTGGTACCCCTTTCTCGTCTAGCAATCCCTTATCCACAAGAGTTACCCAACTCGTTCAAACCCAAAACCTTTGTGTGTACGCCTTAGTGCTCTTCGACAATATCCAAAGAAAGGGTGGAGAGTGTTTGTGGTTTGAGAGATTTCGAATGTGTGTGTATTGTTTGCATTTAATGTGGCTTTTATAGTGTGATATTGGTGGTTAGCTAGTTTCAAGTGTGCACATACTTCGTTCGACTTGTTCCTTCTTTTGAGACAAGATTGTCTCGTTATACATGGTGTAGTCATGTCGCGTTGGGAGGGTGAGAAGCAAAAGGGAGTTGACATTGGTTTGTTTAGGTTTAGCTTAGGTTCATTAGGGAATAAACAATTAGGATTTAGAGTACATATGGAGGTCTTGTTGGGAGGATATGAAACACATAATCCATGGGGTATAATCGATTATGGGTACTAGGTGGTTAAAGCTTTTGTACATCGGTTTGACGGCTTCAAAAGTCGGATCTTTGTCTCAAGAACCAAAGTCAAAGGGAGTTGTATGTTTATTGATGAGTTGTAGGGAAACAAAGAAGAAGCAAGCATGGATCATATATGTAGCGCATGGCTGAGCTTGTCGAATCCCATGCAACACAAAAGAAAACAAAACAAAACTAGCCTTGTAGGCTGTGGTAAACTCGGCCCAAAACGAAACAATAAAAGAAAAGAAAATCGTGTGGGCTTGTGAGGGTGTTTCGGCCCAAGTAATTCAAAGAGAGGAAAAAATCCGTGTGGGCTTGTGGTCGGCCCAAATATGACGGGGTGTCGGTGATTCGTAAAATGGTGAAAGTAATTTCGGTGTCGGTGTCGGTTTGTGAAAACCATAAATATTTAAACGGTGTCGTCATACGTATATATATACTTATATATATACAAAGTAATAATAAATTTGTACTAATTAATATATATACATATCATTATATATATATATATATATATATATATATATATATATATATATATATATATATATATATATATATATAATATTTCGGTGTCCAAAATAGGGTGTCGGGTCGCAAGTGGGAGTTACCGGTGTTAACCTCGTTGGGTGGCATCCAAGAGTGACAATTGGGTGATATCGGGTGACAAAACATAATCGGGTGTCAAACAAACGGTTATCAAAACGATCGGGTGTCAAATAAACAGTGTCTCATGTAAAAATGTCAAATTAGCCCGCAAAAATGGCTTAGTTTAGAATAGTGTCGATAATTAGCATTAATAAATGACCTGGGATTTTACGGTGTATTACAGTATCCACCCGTTAGATTGGATTCGTTCCGGAATCCAAAGTTGAATCGGTGCTCGGGGTTGTCTCATCAAATAGTTGTGGGTATTTGGCACGCATTCGATCCTCGCGCTCCCATGTGTACTCGGGTCCTCTCTTAGAGTTCCATCTGACCTTAACAATGGGAATGCGACTATGCTTAAGTCGTTTGACCTCCCTATCCATAATCTCAACGGGTTCCTCAATAAAGTTCAACTTATCATCGATTCTGATCTCTTTTAACGGAATCACAAGTGTTTCATCCGATAAACACTTTTTCAAATTTGACACGTGGAAGGTGTTGTGCACTCTACTGAGTTCCTCAGGTAGTTCAAGTTTGTATGCCACGGGACCGATCCTTTCAGTGATCTCGAAGGGTCCAACGTATCTTGGGTTTAGCTTTCCACGTTTTCCAAACCTAATCATTCCTTTCCAAGGTGATACCTTAAGAATGACCTTGTCTCCAACTTGAAACTCTATTGGTTTCCTTCGCACATCGGTATAACTCTTTTGCCGATCCCTAGCGGCTTGTAATCGTTGCCTAATCTTTACTATTTTCTTAGTGGTTTCAAGAATCAACTCGGGACATGAGAGTTGTACATCTCCAATCTCAGCCCAACAAACTGGTGATCTACACTTTCTTCCATAAAGTGCTTCAAATGGTGCAGCCTTAATGCTAGCGTGATAACTGTTGTTGTATGAAAATTCTGCTAACGGTAGGTATTTATCCCAGCCTTTTCCAAAATCAATCACACATGCCCTAAGCATGTCTTCCAGGGTCTGTATAGTCCTTTCACTTTGACCATCGGTCTGTGGATGGTAAGCTGTACTCATATCTAACTTAGTCCCCAAGGCTTTCTGTAAAGATCGCCAAAAGTTAGACGTGAAACGGCTGTCTCGGTCGGAGATAATAGAAATCGGCACTCCATGCCGGGAAACTATCTCCTTAAGGTACAAACGTGCAAGAACATCCATATCATCAGTCTCTTTGATTGGCAAGAAGTGCGCTGACTTCGTGAGACGATCGACAATAACCCAAATTGTATCCAACCCACTCGATGTCTTGGGTAATTTCGTAATGAAATCTATTGTAATCCTTTCCCATTTCCACATTGGTAGCTCGGGTTGAACCAAAAGACCGGATGGTTTTTGATGTTCAGCCTTTACTCTTGAGCAGGTCAAACACTTACCGACATACTCTGCAATGTCAGCTTTCATGTTTGGCCACTGATGAGTGTCTAAATACTCATCATTTTATACCAATCTGAGCTGCCAAAACATACAAAAACACTCAAATATGTATAAAAATACTTAAAATATCTTAAAGGTGTGTTTTATATGTTTCAAATGCAAAATATGCAAAAACAGATGAAAAATGTACAAAGTTTGCATAATTGGCAGTTTCAGTCCCTCAAGTTTCATAAATTGTCAAAACTAGTCCCTGGTTATTCTAAAAACTTGAAAAAGTCATTAAAGGTCCTTTTTAATCATAAAGTTACATATTTAGTCCTTTGGTGCAAAGTTTCACAAAATTACAAGTTTAGTCCCTGTACTTTGGAAATTGACAGAAATGGTCCCTGGGATGTAAAAACTTTGAGAAATTCAATTTTGGTCCTTATACTAATAATCTTTTGCAGGAATGGTCCTTGGTGTGAAGTTTGGTGAAATTACATAATTAGTCCCTCAAGTTTGGCAGTTTGTCAGTTTTAGTCCCTGGGCATAAAAAAATGAAAATTATCATAAATACCCTTGTACTATTCACATATGACAATTTTAACCCTTATTATAAACTTTAGGAAAATACCAATTCAGTCCCTCAACTTTGAAATAATTACAAAAGTGGTCCTTGTGTAATTCCTAAAAACCAAACGGACTCTTTATTATTATTACCCAAATTAACCAACCCAACTTACACACCAAGCCCACCCTTCTATCCTAAAACCCCAAGCCCATCTGAATCCAGCCCATGTACAAACCAAACCCACCCTTAAATAAATAATACGGGGTCAACGTCCCGTTTGACCACCAAAACCACCCCAGCTTGTCTTTCCCTCCCAAACCACCCCCACCTCTGCAACTTTATACCACCATACCAGCCCACTGAATTGCTCCCCCACATGTCCCTCCACCTCACACATGCTTCCAAACCCTTGAAATACCTCTCCACGCAATGTACAGTGTCCCAACTGACACTTTGAGACTTTGGCGCCAAGAAACGATTTAAACGGCCATGATTACTCAGACCAATCCAATGGTCCTAAAGTGGTGGGAAAGGTCAAGTGGGTCCCACTTGACTCAGAAAATTGCTACAAAAGGGAAAAGAAGCCAGAAGGATGAATTATTAGATTAGTTTATTGTAGTTTAGTGTCGACTAGTTTAATTTAGAATTCCAGTGTAATCTTTAAGCTTTTAAACAATCATTTCAGTTATCTCAGTGTACTTTACAACTTTTGCAATACTTAATTTAAGAGTTCAGTTGATTCTCAGTTTTTGGTATTTCTCAAATTCTCACAAAATCACCATAAGCTTGTAAGCTGTTAGTTGTTGTTATTCTTGAATTCATAAGCTCATTTGAGCTTTGACAAAGCTCAAATAAGCTTAGGAAAACATCACTTAGCTGGTTAGTTCATAAAAGCAAAAAAATAAGAAAAATATCAAAGAAAATATAAAGAAAATTAAAAAATAGTGTCTGATGAAGAATTGAAGCTGAGCAAGGTGTGATTCTGAATTGTTTTGGTATTAGAAACTTTGTGGAAAGTTGTTAGGTGGTTCACAGTCCTTGGGTTCTTTGTTTCAGTCTTGATCACAATTTGTAAGCAAGTTCCAATTTTCTTACTTTATTTATTTTTATTGTTTTTATAGTGTAAATTTAGTTCATATAGTTTTATTTAAGTTTATTAAATCTGTTTTAAGTCTTAAAATCATATTTGTAGTTTAATTATTAAAAGTTTTTATGTAAACTGTCTAATAAAGGGGTGTTTGGTTTAGACTGATTCACCATCTCTCAGTAGTATTTGTTGTCTAAGATTGCTTCCTACATGTTAGTTTAAGTATAAATAGGTTTATACAGTCATAAAATTAGTGTCTTATTAATAGAAAAGTCAAAATCACTTACAAAGTTTGGTTTTAACCAACTGTTACACAGTTGGTATCCAAGAACTATCATACCATCTCATAAGTAATTAATTTCACTTAAATAAGTCTTATTATAGTCTAATATAACTTAATTAATCAGTAGTTAGTATTAGAAATCCAATATAGTCAAACTAGCAAGTTTCACTCAAAAAGTCAAATTGCCTATCTCAGATTTTTCCAAAACTTTGGAGAATTGTTTAGAATTTAGGAATAGGACCTAGGCTTTGAAACTTGTTTCTAATTACACTCTACCAGCTCATCTTTTGATTTCCATCTAGCTTATATTTTTAGGATTTTTAGTGTGGGCCCCACTCACCCCCAAACACAACTGCAGGGAGACCATCTCCCCCGCACCAGCAGATTCAGGTCACACCACCCACTTTGTGGTGGTTTTGTGACCACCTCAGTGGGCCCAGACCCTCTAGTTAGGTTCCCTCAACCCCCCTCCTACCAGACTCTCTAGTTTGACCTTTTGTTTGACCTAAATCCCTGTGGACCCCACCTAGAATAAGCCCTTAACTCTGTCCCCATTCTGTGTTGAATTTAGGTTTTGGATTAGCTTATTGTGGCTTACTAGCTTATCTAATGAGCTTATTTAACCAAATTAAGCTTTGACAAGTCCAACTACCTTATTAGAACCAGAATTAACCTAAGTGGGTCCCACATAAGCTCATTTGAGCTTATTTACCTTTTCAGTCAACATAAGTCAACTGTTAGAATTGTTAGCTTATATCTAGCTTATTTTTAAGTTGTAAAATATTTGTTTTTACAAAAGTTAGTTATATTTAGGTATAATATAGTTTGGAAAAAGAAAATTCAAGAAAAAACAATATAATAGTAAGTGATAGTTTATATTTAATTTAATTTAATTTTAATTTTCATTTTTAGATTTTAATTAAGAAAGTTGTGTTTTTATATTTTTATTAATTTCCTTTTAAGTTAAAGTAATTATAATAATTTTCTCAGATTTTAATTTTGTCTTTTAGTATTAATTAGAATTAATAATAGTTTTATTAGTAATTAATTAATAATTAAGTTATAAATAGCATAATTAATTTTTATATAGCAACACCTAGTTTTTATATTTTTTATAGCTTTTATAAGTCATAAATTAGTTTTATAAATTTTTTCATAATTTTCTAAGTTAGTTTAATATTATTTGTAATTTAAAATAGTTTAATTAGTATAAATAATATAAATAGTTTTTAATTAATAAAAAATTCATAAAAAGACAAAAATATTTATTTTTATTTTTTATACTTTCTTCAAGTTCATTTTAAGTTTTATAAATTATTTGTATAAGTTTTTAGTTTAATTTGTAGTATTTATAATTTTCTAATTAAATAGTTAAATAGTTATTAATTAAATAATTAATAATAAATAATAAAATAATCTAAAAAAAATAGTTTTCTTTTTAATTTAATTTTATTTTAAGTTTAAGTTTATAGAATTTTTATTTTTAACCCTTGTAGTTTATTTTTCTTAAAACTCACTTTTTTCTCAGTACGCAGTCGCGTCTGATTTTTAAATTGGTGTACGTTTAAACGTTTTTAAATACCTAGGTTTCACGTAATCGTTAAGATAGTTTATAATAGTCATTTTATTTTATAAAACCCTAGTTTAAATCACTCACACACACTTTATACCTTTCCTGTTCACATTCACTAATCACAGATTCGTTTTTAATACCATCACAACCTCGTTGGGACATTACGACCCGGGAAAACACTGTATTTCACGGAAGTATTTGCCTCATCTGTTTGACTATTACAGTTGGCCATTCACAAGTGGTTGATCAATAATTATCTGACCGTTTGAGGCGAACCAGCCACCAATACAACTTCTTTAGATCTTGATACATCTTGTCCGAAACAGGATGAATAGAATATTTAGACTTATGAGACTCGTGCATGATGAGGTCTCGTATTCCTCCATACAATGGAATCCAACTTATGTCCTTGAAACACAGCCTTCCATTTGGTTTCTTGACAAATCCATTCGTGCTTTCTGGCATACCGTAAATCTTCTCGTGCGGTCTATTCTCTTCCTTAAGGGCCTCAGCTTGAACTTCAAGAATTTGAGACGGAAGTGGTGATCTAATTGTCATACCCAATGACCTAACTCTGAGGGGTCTAAGTCGTTCCTTTCGACTCAAGGCATCTGCTACAACGTTTGCCTTCCCCGGGTGATAACGGATCTCACAATCATAGTCACTTAGTAACTCTAGCCATCGACGTTGCCTCATGTTCAAATCCTTTTGATCCAAAATGTGCTGAAGACTCTTGTGATCGGTGAAAACCGTACACTTGGTTCCATATAGGTAGTGTCTCCAGATCTTAAGAGCGAATACTACCGCTCCCAATTCTAGATCATGAGTAGTGTAGTTCTCCTCGTGGGGTTTAAGTTGTCTAGAAGCGTAAGCGATTACTTTAAGTCTCTGCATCAACATGGCACCCAAACCTTGGATTGATGCGTCACAATATACCACGAAGTCCTCACTTCCTTCGGGTAGTGCTAATATCGGTGCTTCACAAAGCTTCTGCTTCAAGAACTGAAATGCTGATTCTTGCTCATCTCCCCATTCAAACTTCTTCTTCTTCTTCTGTGTTAACTCAGTCAAAGGTTTAGCAATCCTTGAGAAACCTTCAATAAATCTCCGATAATATCCGGCAAGACCTAAAAATTGACGTATCTCGGTAGGACTCGTTGGTGACGCCCAATTTTTAACAGCTTCGATCTTGGCGGGATCAACATGAATACCCTTACTGTCGATAACATGCCCAAGAAATTGTACTTTCTCAATCCAAAAATCACACTTGGAAATTTTGGCGTATAATTTCTCTTCTCTGAGCAGTGTTAGTATCGCCTTCAAATGTTCTGCATGCTCTTCCTTACTACGTGAATAAATAAGGATATCATTGATGAATACAATCACAAACTTATCCAAATAGGGTTTGCACACTCGATTCATTAAGTCCATAAATACAGCGGGTGCATTTGTTAGACCGAATGGCATTACTTGGAATTCGTAGTGACCATATCTTGTCCTGAAAGCCATCTTAGGGATGTCTTCTTCCCTAACTCTCAGTTGGTGATAACCTGATCTCAAATCAATCTTCGAGTAGACACTCGATCCTTGCAGTTGATCAAACAAATCGTCAATCCTTGGCAACGGATATCGATTCTTAACCGTAAGTTTGTTCAACTCACGATAATTGATACACATCCTGAAGGTTCCATCCTTCTTCTTTACAAACAACACCGGGGCTCCCCACGGTGATGAACTAGGGCGAATAAATCCTTTATCCGACAATTCCTCCAATTGTCCAGATAACTCCTTCATTTCCGACGGTGCTAGCCTATAGGGTGCTCGTGCTACGGGTGCTGCTCCTGGCATCAAGTCAATTTGAAATTCCACTTGGCGAGTCGGCGGAATCAAATAAAACTTTAACGAGGCGGTTGTTTAGAAAGAACGTACCTGTGACTACGTTCGGATCTTGCTGGACATTTCCGTCTCCCAGCACGTATGCTCTCCCACGTGCATTGTTGTCCTTGTTAGGGCACTGACGCCTGTAGTGTCCTTTCTCTCCACAAGCAAGGCATACCACAACCACGGGTTGCAAGTTAGCTCCTGTAGCCTTGCAATCTTGTGTCTTATGTCCAGTCCTTGAACACTTCCCACACTTAGCATAGCAGGGTCCATTGTGATGCATCTTACACTTGTCACAGAATGGAAGAGGTCCAGCATACCTAGCATCCTTAACTGGTGCGGCGACATAAGCTCTGACAGCTTCCTGTCGTCGGTTCTATTGGTTGTGGTGGGTGTTTCTGTCATGGTGGTAGTTACGGTTGGGGTTACGGTTGTTGTTGTTGTTGTTGTTGTTGTTGTTGTTGTTGCTGTTGTAATTTTTGTTGTTTGTCTTCCAATCATCAAACTTCCTTTTGTGATCGTTGTTCCCCTGAGCAGAGTTACGCTTAATCTCCCGGTCTAGCAGTCTTTGGGCAATAGACATTGCTTCATCCAAAGATTGAGGCTTAGACGAGGTGACGTTTCCCTCAATGCTCCTGGGTAATCCCTCAATGTACCTCTCCAACAACTTTTCCAAATCGGGAACCTTCGAAGGGCAAAGTGTGGCAAGCTCCTGAAATCTCCTATCATAAGCCCTGAGATCATTTCCTTTCACAACCAATGTGTGAAACTCATCTTCTAACTTCTTGATCTCGCCTCTAGGGCAGGACTTCTTCAGCATCTTCTCCTTAAAGTCAGTCCAAGTGATCTGATAGGCCTCCTCCACACCTATCTTCTGAGCAGTTGCGTTCATCTCGCCTCTAGGGCAAGACTTCTTCAGCATCTTCTCCTTAAAGTCAGTCCAAGTGATCTGATAGGCCTCCTCCACACCTATCTTCTGAGCAGTTGCGTTCCACCAAGACAATGCGTCTTCCAACAATGTTCCAGTAGCAAACGAGACTCTGCTCTCAGCGGCACAACCGCTCCTCACAAACACAGTCTCAGTTCGCTCAAACCATTGAGCAAGCTCTGTTACTCCTTCAGTCCCTTTGAAGTGAGATGGTTTACAAGGTATGAAGTCCTTATAAGTGCACTTTCGAGTCGCAGCGGACTCGCTCTCAGCAGTGGCTCAGTTATTGCTACTAGTTCGTGCCATTGCAGCAGCCTGCTCTTCTAAAGCTGCAGCAACACTGTCGGCAACCAACTTTCTGATAGCAGCCTGGGTCATAGCGGGTGATGAGGTAGCAGTAGCGGTTTTCCTTGGGGCCATAACTCTATAAAATCGCAAGTACAAATCCCAAACATCAATAACAAAGAGAAATAATGTAGCCAAACTCATAATAGTCGAGATCATCACAAAGTACATATCACAACCACACCATAAATACATACATCAACATAAACCTTATCATTCATAAATAAACATCACGACATGTAACAACACACATGGAAATTATAATGAATCTCAATATGGGAGCATAATAAAAGATCAAACAACTAGAACATCATAAATCAATATCAATACGTTACAATCATAACCAACATAGAGTTTTAATAATTTGAATTCATTGTTACAAAACAATAAGATACAACATTATTAATGCCACAGGTGGCAAGTTAAGATGTCTCTGTAAGTAATGACATGTCATAGATCTATGAAGGTCCAGGTGTGCCTCCTGATCTCCTCTCCAGCTCTCTGATGATCCTGATCATCTCTAACATCTCCAAATCCCTGGATCTCTCACGGGCCTGAATCTCCTCAATAGTAGCCGAAAGAGTGTGGATGGTAGAACTAGATGCGGCTAACTCCTGTGTCTGATGCTCCATCATCTCCTGTGTGATGGCCGCAATCGCTCTCAAATCATCAATCTCATGCCTCTGAATATCTAGTCGATGACCAAACTCAGTGATGGTAGCCTGTGCCTCCTCAATCTCTGTCCCCATCATCTCAAATACCATCTCTAAAGCTGTCCTATGAACCACGAGGTTCTCGACCTCCTCCTGCATACACTCTATCCTCTCCAAGGATATATCCTCAATAACGCTCAACAACTCATCGAGACGATCCTCATGTCTCACTAACCTAGCAGCCAAAAGAGGGATAGTATGGTGTATCGGCTCCCCAGTAACCGGTAACACCGCTGAAGAGCCATCTCCAAGCTCAGCAGCCCTAGGCGATCCCTCAACCAATCTCCATCTACGTATGTAGTCTAACAAAAACGACCATCGACGAGCATCAACCAATCTATGAATGCCAGGTGAGGTGGGGGTCTCGGTAGGAACAGGTGATGGTACAGGTGATGTAGTAGGTGATGGTATCGGTACGGTAGTAGTCTGTGAGTAGAAAACTGTAGGTGGTGGCATGGGTGGAAAAACCTCAGAGGTGTGGGGTGCGGTATAAGCAGGTAGCATGTAAGGATGTGGCTCAGGTGGGGGTGATACAGGTGATGGTGGAGGTGCTGGTGATGCCACAGGTGTGAGCTCTGGCATAGAAACAGGTGGTAATACTGATATGGGTGATGATACAGGTGTAGGTACAGGTGTAGGTACATGTGGTGTAACAGTAGAAGCAGGCAAAATACAGACTCGTTTCCGAGCCGTGCATTTGTGGGTATAGTCTCCCTCATGATATCGAAACAACTCACCGAAAGGCTCAGGCTCAAAGGGCTCAAGAATCCTCACTCGCTTGCGCCGACGAATCGGTGCAGGCGGGGATGATGGTGGAATAGAAGTAGCAGTGTCAGAAGTATCGGAGTCAGAAGACTCGTCATCAGCATCTGAACCGGAGTGGTGACTAGCAGGTGGTGTAGGATGATCATCAGCCGCAAGAAACTGCTGAGATGTCAGGTACTGATCATAAAGGTACTGTCCCTGTGTCATAGGTCCACAGACAGGACGAAAGAGAGGCTGAATAGCAAAATAATTAATGGGTGTAGAAGAAACCTCGCCCTCATCAAAGGGCTCAGTATCAGCAGATGGGTCTCCAGATGGAACAGGAGATGGTATAGCAGGTGATACAGGTTGGGTGTCATGGTCAGAATCATGGGTGTCATAGTCAGATAAGTCAATAGTAGGGTGAGTGGATGATGCTGGCACGACGTCGTCACTGTCGGACAAAATAATAACCGGGGGCGACATGGTACTGTAATATCCCAAAAATAGCAGTGATATGAGTCATTTAGTCTACATAATGCTACATGCACAGTGATCATGGTGTCATAGTGAGCTAAATGCGATGGGTGCTAAAAATCAAACCTTAAAACATAACGTTGGCAAGCGCTGGCACGGAGGGCACTTTGGTGATAAATAATTTGTTTAAAAATCCGGTGAGGTTATAGTCCAATGTTTTGAAAAATCATTTGGTTCTCTATAACCATGGCTCTGATGCCAATCTGTAACACCCCGAAAATTGATAAGCAGCGGAAGTCTAATCGGGGTCATTACAGTTTAGTACACAGTCATACTCATAGAAAACAATTCAAAAGATAGTCAATATCATTCCATGAAAACTCAAATATTCAGAGTTACAAATATTTTTCCAAAATGTTAATTGTTTAGCAAAAGGAGTGATGAGTTTGTAAAGAATGATAATATTATTGAAATCAAAAGGGAGGTCCTGTGCCCTTTGCCAGCTCCGTGCTGCCATGCTTGCTAATTTCCTGAGATAAACATGCTTAAAAAGTCAACACAAAGGTTGAGTGAATCCATAGTAGTTTAAATAGTAATAGTGTGAACACAAGTCAAGTATTTGAAATAAACAAGCCAAGATAGACAGGTCTTGACTAAACTGGTGTAATATTGCTCCTAAGCCTCACGAAACGCAAGCCTTAACATTGATTTGACATATCATAAAGATAATAACAATCACCTACACCACAGCGGATGTAAATGACAAGGGGCCCTCGGTGACAGGAAATGTGCCAAATTTCCATAATACCTCGAATATAGCACACCTCCTACCAAGTAATTACCTTGACAGAGGCGGGCTGCCATTCCAATAGATCTATCAACTATATTCGCGCTCACTCGCAAGTGATTAAGGTTCGTGATATGAGGGACTTGTAGCACAGGTGTCAACTTAGGCAATATCGGGTGATAACAGCATACAGAAAAATACTTGTGTTCGATTTATAGCATGTATCTCCCCACGGGGTTTAAAAACAATTAAAAATGTGGGACCATGAACTCACCTGACAGGTGGGTAAATCACAATGGTGCTCAAAAGTGCTCGTGTACTGCTATGACTAGCAATGAAATTCCTCCGACTTGCGACCTAAATAATACATTGTAATCGGTGTTTTAGATTCGTGTTGTAAATGACATGTGATATGTCACGTGTACGGTGATATCTGTTCGGGTGTCTTAATATATTCCAAAATAACTTCACGTAGTTATTCGTAACGTTGTTATGAACCGGTGTTCGATAAATGTTAATTAGTTTGTGAAAATAATATTAGTTTGTGAAAATAATAGTTTGTAAAAATAATATTGTTTAAATATATATATATATATATATATATATATATATATATATATATATATATATATATATATATATATATATATATATTTTAAAGTCACAAAAATATATATGTATTTATATAAAAATCAAATTATATGAAATAATTAATTATAAAATACCTTTGTCATATTTAACCTTTAACTTTACAAATTTACACTTTTTACCCTTTGGTTAAAAATAATTACAATTTGGTCCTTTTGTACTTTTTACACTTTATTCTTTTAACTTTGGCCAAATGACAATTTTTACCCTCAATTTCCAAAAGAAATCGTTAATATATAATTAGTCCAAAAGTTTTGTGATTTTGTCGGTTTTAGTCCCTTAACGGAAACTTTTGCAAAAATAGTCCTCGATTTAGTTTTTGAAAAACAAACTTTTTGTTACAACAAAAGTAGTGTTTATGACGTGTAAAAATCTTAAAAATCGGTTTTTATGCCTCTCGCTATTTTTCAAGTTTTAAAACCGAAAATCTCATTTGAAGAAATCAATGGGCTCGTTAGCCCAATCTAGGCCCAAATGGTATTTTTACTTGCTTGAAAACATAGTTCGACTAGGCTACGGTTTAGGCTTAGTTTTTGTGGTATAAAACCGTGTAAGTATTGCATGTTTCGTTGGTTCAATAAAGCGTGAGCCAAAGAATTAGTGGGTCGAGGAAAACATATATGTAGTACGCATAAATAACAAATGACGAGCCCTTTTCCTAAGGGTGTTGAGACGTGGACATATATACTATAAGTGTAACAAATGTAAAAATTGGTGTGGGTCGTGGTTATGCATGATACGAGTATATGTAAAAATGAAAAGAGTGGTGATTAACTTACAACACCAAAGATGGTGGAGAAGAGGCCATGTGTACGAGACAAGTGAACAAGCAATGTGGTACCCCTTTCTCGTCTAGCAATCCCTTATCCACAAGAGTTACCCAACTCGTTCAAACCCAAAACCTTTGTGTGTACGCCTTAGTGCTCTTCGACAGTAACCAAAGAAAGGGTGGAGAGTGTTTGTGGTTTGAGAGATTTTGAATGTGTGTGTATTGTGTGCATTTAATGTGGCTTTTATAGTGTGATATTGGTGGTTAGCTAGTTTCAAGTGTGCACATACTCCATTCGACTTGTTCCTTCTTTTGAGACAAGATTGTCTCGTTATACATGGTGTAGTCATGTCGCGTTGGGAGGGTGAGAAGCAAAAGAGAGTTGACATTGTTTAGGTTTAGCTTAGGTTCATTAGGGAATAAACAATTAGGATTTAGAGTACATATGGAGGTCTTGTTGGGAGGATATGAAACACATAATCCATGGGGTATAATCGATTATGGGTACTAGGTGGTTAAAGCTTTTGTACATCGGTTTGACGGCTTCAAAAGTCGGCTCTTTGTCTCTAGAACCAAAGTCAAAGGGAGTTGTATGTTTATTGTTGAGTTGTAGGGAAACAAAGAAGAAGCAAGCGTGGATCATATATGTAGCGCATGGCTGAGCTTGTCGAATCCCATGCAACACAAAAGAAAACAAAACAAAACTAGCCTTGTGGGCTGTGGTAAACTCGGCCCAAAACGAAACAAGGAAAGAAAAGAAAATCATGTGGGCTTGTGAGGGTGTTTCGGCCCAAGTAATTCAAAGAGAGGAAAAAATCCATGTGGGCTTGTGGTCGGCCCAAATATGACGGGGTGTTGGTGATTCGTAAAATGGTGAAAGTAATTTCGGTGTCGGTGTCGGTTTGTGAAATCCATAAATATTTAAACGGTGTCGTCATACGTATATATATACTTATATATATACAAAGTAATAATAAATTTGTACTAATTAATATATATATATACATATATATATATATATATATATATATATATATATATATATATATATATATATATATATATATATATATATATATATATATATATATATATTAATAATAATATTTCGGTGTCCAAAATAGGGTGTCGGGTCGCAAGTGGGAGTTACCGGTGTTAACCTCGTTGGGTGACATCCAAGAGTGACAATCGGGTGATATCGGGTGACAAAACATAATCGGGTGTCAAACAAACGGTTATCAAAACGATCGGGTGTCAAATAAACAGTGTCTCATGTAAAAATTTCAAATTAGCCCGCAAAAATGGCTTAGTTTAGAATAGTGTCGATAATTAGCATTAATAAATGACCTGGGATTTTACGGTGTATTACACTTATTACTATTCCTGTTTTGTATTTTTTTTGTATTTGAATCAAAGGGATACCCTCGTTTGGAAAAATAGGGTGGGGATTTATAACAGCTTTTCGGTTGGTAGTGCTTGGGAGGACATTCGTCCTCGTGGTGATAGCATTGTGTGGTCGAGTCTGGTGTGGTTTCGACATTGTATCACTCGTCACGCTTTTCATGTTTGGCTCGTGTTACATAGAAAACTGAAGACCCAAGATCTATTGAGACAATAGGATGTCGGTCCTTCGGTCGACTTAAGCCTGTTTCGATGTGCTCTTTGTGAAACTGTTCCGAACTTACACAATCACTTGTTTTTTGAATGCTCCTTCTCCTCGCAAGTGTGGTCTCGAGCATGTTTACAGTCGGGTATATCCTCTAATACTCCATCTTTGGACAATATTACAGCTTGGCTTCTCTCCTATGGAAAGTCTCGATCAACCCATAGCTAGCATTATTTCTAAGCTCGTATTTGTTGCATCGTCTTATGTGATTTGGCAAGAGAGGAACTCAAGGTTGTTTAAAAATAAGAAGAGAACCATTGATCATGTTGTTGATTTTATTATCTCTACCATTCGGCTTAAGTTGCTAACATTTCATTTCAAGAGAACGCCGAATGTAGAACGGGTTCTTGCAAGATGGAAACTTCCCTCATTTTTAATCTTGGATCACTCAACGTAATGTTTATAGTATACCCTAGTTGTGTGCTTTTAGTATATTTTCTAATTCAGCTAGGCTTTTTTGTTTTCATGAGATTGACATGTCAATCTTATGTGTAGTGGTTTGAAGCAAAAAAAGTGCGTTGTTTGTTAGTCAATATGGTGTTTTACAATATTGCCTGAACTTCATTGATTATTAATACACTTTTACCAGGGTAAAACCCTTTACCAAAAAAAACACTGATCATGAAAATATAAGATGGTCATGCTTCAATAGTTGAGTATTTTCCATATTCGGATATGAGCAACTTCTACTGCAATGAAATAGGTCAACAATTCGATCACCACAAATATACACTCGGTGCGTGAAAAAAATCATGGATTAAAAGACATGTTACATTATTTTCATTTATGTTGTTATATCCGAACAGCTCATGTCGTGTGTCTATGACTAGGTTAGTAATTGGAATGTTATTTGGCTCAAGCCAAACGCTAGTTTTTATGGTCACCGCCTTTTACCTTCTATGGCACTACCTAACCCACCATCAAACCAAAAATAAAAAAAATACTTCATTTTATAGAAACATACTTCACAATATACTTCACACGCTCACAAACCAAATAAATAATAATAAAAAACACCCATGAGCGCCTACAATTTTTTAATTGAATAAAGGTGGTCACCAACGCCATTAAAGATGCAAGAGTGAGTGAGGTGGAGGTGGTGGTGGATGCTTTTTTTCAGTTTTTATAATGTTCTAATTGTGGACTTAGTAGGACCAACAAACCTAATTAAAAAAATAAAAATAAAATGGATGAACTAAGGGTGCGTTTGGTATGCTTTGATCAATCACAATCGGAATGAGGGACCCACTTTCATTCCGATACAAGATGTTTGTTTTACCACTTCAAATCTAAAAATTTTCTATGATAGTCATATATATAGCATACTCCATACCTTACCCTTTTGCCTCCAATGGAACTATCATACCGGAGGGACCCACTTTATACTTATAGTCATACCGATTGTGATTGATCAAAGCATACCAAACGCACCCTAAAAGTAAAGTAAGTTACTACTCATTTTGTGTTCTCAAGTCTAGAAAGAAAATGACATCTCACTTTCATTCCAATATTGGGCTGCAATTTTTTAAATAAAAAATTGGTCAAACACTCTTCACTTTCATCTCCGTCCTTTTAAATTAGTAGCAATGGCGACCCAATGGGTGACCAGACCAAGCCCGCCAGCTCAGCCTCTCTTTAAAACCAAATGCCCGTAGTAAAGCAACCCCGGTCACAACCAGAAACATACCTCAGAAAAATTAAATAAAAACACTTAGACACACATAAACCATATGCAAATCATTTGGTTGCTTTATCGATCGAATTAAATAATAATAATAATAATAATAATAATAATAATAATAATAATAATAAATGGACGTTCATTGGGTAGACCGACTCAAGGTTGGATCGTAAAACGACTATCCTTACTCCCTCTTTTCAGAAAATCTGAAGAACCTGACATTTTTCCTTTCCTCCCACTTTTCTCTCTTTTCTTTACTTTTCACAAAGTTGAGAACAAAGTTTAAGTTTTTCGCACCTCGGTTGAGACTTGAGAATGACATTCTTCATGTTAAATTTTTCTTTATTTATTCCATTTTTGCGAAATAAGAAAAGGAATAACTTCACCAAAAAGTCTATTGTAATTATTTCAACTCTCGATTATTGCCTGTCAAGAATCACGATTTGCACTACTAAAAGTGGATTATGTGTAACCCAATAGCCATTGAGGTGTCACTTCTTTTTATAGCATTTGAAACATTTTATAATTATCGTATGAGCTAATCATGTTTACATGTACTTAGAATGATTAAAGTGTTCATTAATCGAAGAAAATATGTAGAAATATGGTACGACTTTAATGACTAGACTTCCAATTACAACACGATCAAACCTGTATGGTAAAAAAAAACAAGGCAGAATTGCATATATATCCCTCTCAAAGTGAATAATTGCATATATATCCTTTGTACAAGTTTTTGATGCACATAATACAATAGTTTTATGCATACTTTGGATATATATATGCAATTATGCATTTTCAAAAAACAATCATGACCAAAGGAAATGATAACCCACCACTAAAATTATTGATATTCCAATATAGTAAGCAAATACAAATTAAACCCAACATAATTTGTATTTTATCTACGGGCTTAAACTATAACAAAACTAACTAAAGGAAATGAGTCCTTACAAGTTGCGACTAAAAAAACCTTTATAAAAAAACGAGGGGAATGTACCCGCCGCGTTGCGGCGGGGTGTTTGCCGTAACTTCGGAGAACTGTAATAGCGAATGTAGATACATACATTATGGCTTGGACTGTTTAGGCCTTTTATATTTTTAGCAAACAGATAGTTAGCAAGCGGGCCAGCTACATGGGCCCAAAAAACATAAGGAGCGGACTAAAAGGTTAGGCCTTATAAGAAATAATATTTTACTGATTTTGGTAATCGAGCCAATGCCCTTTAGCATATATATAGAATGAAAGGTCTAAAGTGTCGCTGGCCATGTAGTGCCCAACATAGTACGACCAATTATAAACCTACCATCTTCGTGGTATCTATCACGCGGGTGAATCACACACAACTCGGTGGTCGTCCGAGGACCACTCAACCTCCAACACCCTGCCAGTCCCAAACTCGTACCATAATCCAGCTGAATTAATCATCCTCACAAGTATAAATCAACACACACCCATTATTGGGAGCAACTTTCTCTATGCAATATTGTTTCATCAAACTTTCACATGTTTATAATTCTATCTCACCACTACCTAGTTTTTCAACACATAGCACATTTCCTCCCAAATTTGCATCACCCCTATCAAATATCTCTCCATGTCGACACATTTGGGGTGTGACAACACCAACCACGCTTAAACATGCAATGATGGTTTCTATCCAAATGCCGCACTTTGTCATATATACTAACAAATCATCCAATAACCAGTTCATACTTATAATAGCTTTTTAAAAAGTTATACACCCAAACAATAGTTAGTCCTATCTCAAATATTCTTCATGAAGTAACATAAAAGGAAAAACTACAACAACAATACTGAATTTCGTTAAAGCGGTAAGCGAAAATGATAGAATATACACAATCATAGCCCGCTATTTGGCGAACACAACAACTTTACTAAATCCCGCTCGAATGGGTATGAAGATGTCGAATGTAAACAAATGTACCTTACCTTCAAGAGCGGACCCAGGACTCTAAGTCGTCAGGTGCATAAAACTTTTTTAAGGAAAAATATGAACTAGAATGTAAGATTTAAATTAAAATGTGTAAACAAAATAAGAAAACATGTATTTCTTTTAATATATTATTTAATGAACTAAGTTAGTCAAGTATATTTTATGCGACAAAAATTTAGGTTAGAAACAAGATTTGTAGCGAAAATTTAGGCAAACATCCGACGGGTTACCCAAACAAAAAGGAAATTTCTAGGAACATATAAAGCAGAAATCTCACACAAAATTGTAAAACCAACAATTAGGGGTGTAATCGAGCCGAGACAACTCGCGAGTAACTCGAGATCGACTCGAAAAATACTCGATTCGACTCGATTTTAAACGAGTCGAGCTCGAGCTCGAGCTCGAGCTACTCGTGTAAGATGTCGAGTCGAGTTCGAGTTCTATGTTACTCGGCTTGTGAAGCTCGCGAGCCTTAACGAGCTTTTCTATAATTACATATATGCCCTTCAAGAATCAAGATTGTGTCTACAAGTTTTACTACAAGTTTAGTGATTAAGTTGCAATATAAGTTAGTTTGCTATTTTTGTGTTTTGATAGTGACTTTTTCAAAAACTTGATTTTATTTAATATATACAAGCCGAGCCGAGCCGAGCCTCGAGCTCGAGTTTTAGTGATCGAGCCGAGCTCGAGCTTGAATTTTGAGGCTCGGTCGAGCTCGAGCCGAGCTTCGAGCTCGAGTATTATATGTCGAGCTACACCCTACCAACAATCGAGATGAAACATTAACATAAGAAGTCATCAATCAGATATTGCCCCCAAATCAATCTCTGTAACCCCCAACCTTATTGCACTCTGTCTCATCGTTCAATATTTATCAAACGACGCAGATACTAACAAACAAGCTACGGTTCTTTAAATCCAAGGTATTCCCCGTTTAGTATATATTCAATTGGAATATTTGTTTTGTTGATTAGATTTATTTACAACTTATCTTAATGTCTGATTAGTTTTATAAATTGTATTCACATTTTGACTTTGGATCAAATTAGTATTGACATTAAAAGCTTGAAATAAATTGATGATGATATTTTAAGTTGTTATATGCTTATTGCGTTATGTTTATAAGCAATATGCAGATAACAAGTTTTTTTCACGGGTGTCTGGGATTGATTATTAAGGGGTAATTTGCTTATTGCATTATTAAGGAATATAAGCAATCTGATATACTTTATCGAAAACTGCAACTTATCAGCTTATCTTAATAGGAATGTGAGCACTCAAAAGTAAGCTGGTTACCTGCTTATTTCTCACGCACTTTAATATGAACAATCCAATAGCACGAGTTAAGTTCTTGTTAAAAGTAAAAGTAACCTTGTGATTTTAGTTATTAGCCGTTTTTTTATCTTGTCGCAGTGGTACCCGGGCATTGCTTTTAAACAGTTGGTGTGTAGATGGGTTACTGGATTTAAATCAATTTTACAAACTGAATGGAACTTTAGATTTCATAATTAAAGTGGTTGGAAAAGGGTCCCGACCCCGTTGGTGTATTTCATGGATTTCAACTTAAATCTCAGATTCAAATGTCTCCAGCTGCTGATCTTAATGTTAGCATCAACAACATATGCTATTAGGAAAGATATTAGTTTCCTAGAAATGCAAATCTGTAAAACAACGGTTCAAGGAAGATATTTAATAACCGATCATACTGGTTACGTATGTGATGCACTGTCATTAGATGCAAAAACACACTGCTGTCGGGTCAAAAAAGATCAGTACAGTTGTCAAGGCTGCAATCTTGTTTCGCAATGCTGCAATTCATATGAATATTGTGTTTCGTGTTGTTTAAACCCTGAAAGAACACATACCAATGAAATATTGAAGTTAAAGATAGCAAAACCGGTAACTTCGGGGACTTATTCAAGTTTATTTGATTATTGCACCGGAAGGTGTCGGCATAATTCAGAAAGTGTGGTTCATGAAAACGCGTATTTAAGTGCTTTTCATCATTGTTTTGCACAACCGACAAATACTTCGGTTGCGGTTACTGATCAACAGATAGAAGGGCGGTTGATTGGGATTAATATTCTTGTTGGCAAACAAGGGGAGTCGTGTGATACGGTGTGTAAAACAGTTGGACAATCATGTGTACCGAGTAAATTTGTGCTTCTTAATCAGTGTGAAGTTATGCAAAAGTATATGACATGTAGAGGGTCGTGTCTTGCTAGTATTGGAGCAGATCAACCTGCTGAAGTGGTTGAAGACGCACCTAGGAATTTGAACCCGGGTGCATGTTTGTATACAAGAAGACCGTCTATGCTTTCTTGTGATGGGTCTCATCAGCATACAAGGAGGCTTTGCCCCTGTGCTTGAAATGTTTCGTTAAGTATGGTAATGTGTTCTTATAGATGATTGTTTCCTATTGTTTTTGGTAGAGGTGGCAGGATGGACTGTTTAGGAAACTTGTTTATTGAGAAATGAAAAGCGAAATTAATTTTTGACTTTGGCGCATTTCCTATTTTGTTCTTGTTGCTTTGTCTTTGTGTGCATTTGTTTTGGTTTATAATCTAATCCAGTATTAGGAGTATTAAAGTTGTATTTGGTGGGGTTTTTTTAAAATATGTAACGTTTCATTTGTGGTGAAATCTTAAATCTGAATGATGCTATCAAGAAGCCCCTTTGAATTTTGTTGGATGTACGTTGTTCTGTAGCTGAGACTTGTAGTGCTGTCTGGTCTGCAAAAGAAATTGACAAAGGCAGTCAGAAGAAGTGTTACTTTGAACGTCTTTTTCTACAATGTGTCTTCTTGTCTCTGGTTGGTTTGGTCTGAGAGTAATTGTTATATAGATGATGCAGGTGTAACGACAGAATCACACCTTTTCACGGCTGCTTTTCCAGTTGCAGTTATGGCAGGGTATCTAAGGCTTGATATAACCCAACTGTTGAGGAACCGTCTGCTGTATGGTTTGCCTTAATGGTTGGGAATTTGATGGTTACACCGTCACTGAAAATAGATATGATAAACTGACAAGATCAAATAAGGTCAGATCTAAGTCATCTAACCTTATTTTGCTGCATTCAGATCTCAAATTGCAGACATTTTAAGCAACGGGTCTCAGCAAATTTCTCCAGATTGGACATTTGTGATCCTTGCACAATGCCAACTTGCGGAGCAGCGGAGGGGATAAAGTGGGTATTACAACCTCTTTTAATACAAACTTCAAAGATCCTAACAGCAACAGGCAACTCGATTCCTCACAAAATCAAGACTACTCAACAAAAGCTTAACATGTTGGAACAACTAGCAAGATGTAATCAAGTTAGTTAGTAGATATTCATTACAGTTAATGGTCATTAGTATTCTGTTTTTCTCCATTCCTCTGTACTATCACTGCGATAATGAATATGATATACCAAACAATGTGAATAGTTACTGAAAATGGCAATTAAAAAATGGTACACGCCGCTATATGTTTGGATACACTAAGCCGAGAATTTGAGATCCAACATGTCGTGCCTCATTTTGATACATCTAACAAATACTTGTTTCACAAACCTTGTAATCTTTCCAACCCATTCATTTGTGATTTTATCACCTCTGATCGAACACGACCAAACTACTGAAGTAACAAAAACAACAAATACCTTAAAAGGAACAAAACAGATGTAAATTAACTACACTTAGTATCTTTATAACTCTAAAAACAATTACATTCCAATATAAAGTCACAAACAGTGATGGCCTTTTGATTCGAAAGGTCAAAGATGGCGCAAATGCACAATTACATTCCAATATCAATACATGTCCATAGCGCAAATGCACAGTTGACCGGGTCAAAGATGGCCTTTTGATCCGAAAGGTCTCGTCCTTAAGCAATGTTCACTTGGCATCTAAAGGTGCACTCGGGTCAAATTTCCGCGTCGATTTAAACCTTTTAGAGACTACATCCATACACATCAAAATTTACTTAATCCGAAGGCGGATCATTTTGTAAAAACTCATCAACCGTGTCCGGAAACTCAACTCGCTCACCCTCACCACAAACCGCAGCTTTCGCCAAAAGCAAATGCGCCAACCTCAAAGGCTCACTCCCACTCTCCAAAAAAAACTTAATCCACCCATCCAACCTCTCAACTTCCTTTCTACACTTAGGCCCCTTAACTTTCACAACCTTGTCAAAAAACTCATCCTTACTAAAATCATTCATTTCTAGTCCTTTTCCATCAAACTCACTTAACCCAAGCAGCTTTTTCATCGAACCAATATCAATATCATCATTGTTTTCAAAACCCTGAAAAGGGTTTGTGTTATTTTTGTTCTGGGGTGTTTGGAAGTCGTTATAAGATAGGAATTCTTGTGGGGGTTGTGAGACTGAGTTTGTGTTTGTGTTTGTGTTTGTGTTTGTTTGGTGGTTTTGGAGGTAAAGTGGGGAGCTTATGGTGGATTGTGATGGTGCTTGATTTGGCTCTTCTTCAAGTTTTAAACGTTTTTCTACTTGTTTGAGAGAAGTGAAAAACTGTTTGTGTGGTGACTTCATGGGTAAGCTGTTTTTAAGGTTTTTGAACAAGTATTTATATGGAGATTTGTGAAATATTTTGTTTGATTTTAATTAGGTTAAGTTAATTGGTTTTAGGAAGAAAAAAATGATTTAAGGACGTAAAAAGTTATCAAAATCATAAAAGTTCTCAAAATAGGAGAGGTGTCGTCTCAAAGCGAACAAAATCTAACTAAATCATTAAAATACTCAAGAATCTCTCGGCATGACGTCGAGAAAGACCCACTTATCTTAGACCTCCCGTCAATGTGTTGATTATAAACTAATTTGTGGGCCCTTCACGACATTCTCGACGCCATGTCGAGGAAATGTGGGCCCTCCTCGACATCCTTGACGCCATGTAGAGGAAAAGCGAGTCCTCTTCGACATTCTTGACATCATATTATGGGATCCTAAGGTATGGATGTTTGGTTTGTAGAAGGTAATCACTATGGATATAAGAATGGTAATGGTTTGTAAACCCACCACTGTTAGTGGGTTTAGAATATGCTTACATTTATGGATTTCATTCCCATTTTGAAAGATTAAACCTACGAACCAAACAATTACATTGGGAATGAAAGTCATTCATTCATTCCCATGTCCTCTAACCCAAACACCTAGTAATTGCATTGTAAAGTCTAGACTGGGAGGTGATTGATTTTGGAAGTCATGGGCAAATTTTGTAAGTCATTAACTGAACTTCTAATTACTTGCTTGACACATTGAAGATATGGCCCAAATATATTCATTGACTTGAGTGTCGGTCGAAATGAGCACATTTGGTTTGCAAGTGCTGAGAGATATGACCCAAATATATTCACTGGCTTGTACGACGGTCATAATTAGCACATTTTGTTTTTACGTGCAAAATTCAATGCAAATATTTAGCAAGTTGCAGGTCTCTATAAGGACAACAAACCAAATGTGAGCAAAGCCTAATATCAGAAAGTCTCCCTGGAGTTCGAGCTGGCCAGTTTGTAGACCAACCAGGACCCCAAGAACCATAATTTTCCATGTACCTGCAATGATCCCAAAAAATGATAGTGTTCATGAAGGCATTACCATTGCAAATATACAAGAAGCTGAAGGCTTTATACTTTTATTTCAAGTTTGACTAGTAAAAGTCAAAAGTCGATACAGCATATCCATCTTCTAAATGCACACACTAGCTTCTCTGCCCAAATCTATTTCATACTAAACAAACATCTACAGTCTAAAAGCTCTCTTTTCTAATTCACTTTCTGTCTTAATTGACAGCCCCAACGAGTCAGCAATACTTCTCACTTCCGCAATCATAGCAACTACATCGTTCAGCTTGTTGATTGCTGACCCAACACCCTATTTGCAAAAGAACATGCAAAAATAGCGATTAGAATACAAAAGTTGAGTCAAAATGTTTTTAACGTGTGAATTAAATTAAGTGTAGATTTGCATAATCAGTTTCATCTTAACAAACCATTTATATAATCTACTTCTGAGATTTTTATTAGTGAGAAAGATATTCAAATTATGTTCTTACCACTCCTGCAGCCCCTGCTGTTATGGCCATTGGTGCAGTAACTGCACTTAATCCAGAAGCACACATCACGGGGATCTTAACAGCCCGTGAAATTGAATATGCTGCTGCCAGTGTCGGACTCGCCTAAATTAAGTCAGTCAAAAGTAACTAATCAGAAACCTGAATAATCATTTACACAAAGCATGTTGGGGATGTGACATTGGATGGTACTGAGTTGAATACACATAGAAGTGACACAAATCGGCGGGTTGGGATAGCCAAAACACTTTTTGCCAAAAAGTTTAACAGAAAAAAAAAGATTCATTAACAAACTTTATGTCAAATATAATAACATAGATTACAGTGTTTCAACAGTCTAAAGTTTTGAGTTAATGATGTTATGGATGTGTGTAAAGAACATAATTAACCTTTTCAATTAAACCAAGAACGCCCGACTTTGATGGGTTGGAGCATTTTCCTCCTTCGGTTTGAATGATGTCAACGCCTTCTTGTTCCAAAAGCTCTGCCAGCTTGGCCTGCAAATTAGAATCCAGGGTCATCAGAATCTAAATTGTTCATTTGGGATTTTTGATCTTTAAAAAGAGTGCACGTCTTATTACTTGATCAGGGAGGCTTAGCGTGTGAGGCACAGTAACGGACAATGTCACCAATGGAAGAAGTCGTCGTGTCTCCATTGTTAAGTTCAGTATCTACAAAAACATCAGAAGGTTTTGATAAAACTCTTCATCCATGTGCACTAGAGGTGGCCAAATGGGGTTAGTTTATAGAACAGGTATTGAAATTGGTTCAGTTATTAACATGCAATAAAGCCGCTATTATTTACACATTAGCAGCACCTAGAAATTTCAAACACATGAACATAACACAAACCCTAAAATCTCTGATCTACAATGTTCTTTTACCTATCCTTTCAGTCTTGGAATTTTAAGCTTTCATTCCCCGAGTTTCGTTTCGTAGTGCGCAATGATGAGAGATTATTTGGATTTAAATAGATGGATATATCTAACCAAGATACTTCGTAAACCCTCATTGTGCTCTAACTCATCATCTCCTTTCCCTTCACTAAACAGTCTTGAGACACCTGTGTATCTACTTCCGGGAATCCATTCAGATAAATATAGACAAGACTTATAGCCAACTTAATCAATCACCATACTGACATGGTGGTTCTCGTATCAACATACTCGAGTGTTTTGTCATAAAAAATAAACTATAGCAATCACAGTGCTGATTAAAAAGTTCGGACCATTATGTTCATCCTTAGATTAACAATCATTGTTATTGTCATGGTCTTTACCAAAGGGCTTTAGCTCAGTTGGTACCCACCTCCGAAAAACTCATGGGCCCACTAGAGAGATTTTGTGGATAAAAGGTCACGGGTTCGAGTCTCGGCTTGTGCTCACTCCAGTTGGTTCCCCACTGGCTAGGAGAGTTGTCGGAGCTATTCCTTTTGGGGTGGACAATGGCAGGTGCCAAAAGGCACTCGGGGTCAGGGTGTTCCCGCCAATTCACACTTTTTTTTGTGGATTGTCATGGTCGTTACATCTAAACTAGACTGGATTACAAGTCTAGCATGAGATCAATGGTGAGTAAATGCTAATTCACCTGCCATGATGGTCCGCTGGAAGGATATGGATGAAGTTTCTTGTTAGACAATGCTAGACAATGTCCATGGTGACCAATGTTACTATCAATACCACGTACAATGCCATTGTTGAGAAAAAAGATGCTCAAACATTCTTCTAGACGAAATGAGCCATATCGGTGGTGATAAAGTTTTAATCCTCTCAGTTAAATCAACAACGCCAATTACGTGATGATGATAGTTTCCATTTCTGCGAGACGGTGTAACCAGAGCATGCACTAGTGTTTCGCTCACCTTAGTCTCATAGCTAATTTGTCATCCTTTCTGGTCAATAAGAAACAATAGTGACAACATCGACGATAATCATCACATCCAGGATTATAAATGACTCTAGTGAGTGGTATACTCAAATTTAATTTATAACAAGGAAGGTGATTAAACCGGCCATAACTACTAAAATGATGAATGGTTCCGCTTCTACAATTGAGTCCGAAAAAGGTAACACCAATGCTTTTAAGGACACAACACTCCTAGCGAGGGTTTATGAAGTATGTTTTGTTGGCAGGGAGGGAACCAAGAGACAAATTGACATTTTTAAGGACCAGGTGCATTTACGAAAAAATGAGGTTTTTAACAAAAATTAACACTACGATGCAAAATTTCATGGGTGTCTCAGACTCCAAGGACCCTCTAGGACCCACCCTGATTTTGTCACTGTTTGATGGATAGATCTATCAATTCATATCTACAAAATCCCACTTCTGAAGAAACTCAAGGGAATTGAGGCTTAAAATTCCATAACTGATGTGAGGTTAAAAAAGTCCACAATATGATTTTTGTAGTCAAGGTAATGACAATATAAGAGCAACGTTGTTGGCGGTTTGTTAAAACTTGAAGATATATAATTGTGCTTATTTGATATCTTACGGGTTATGCTAACTTTGTGGGTATGAATTTTGAACAAATAAATGATGTTGAAGTGTGTAGTTTATAGCTATTTGCATGTTAATTAGTAATGAAATTTCAATATTAATATTTAAAAAATATTTAACTTGACGCATCGCCACCATCTTCACCGACAATACATCTTCTTCCTCTCGTCCTTCCCCCATGCCGCTTTATTTTTTTCTTGTAAACCAAATAGCACTGCCACCTCTTTCTATCAACACCACTCCTACATCTCTTGTAAACCTAATACCTCTGTATTTTTGTTTTGTATATATTTTTACGTACTTAGAAGACAAGTATGATTACATTTTCTATTGACCTATAATTATTGATATCATCAGTAAGTGTTGAATATGGCTAGAAAAACTAGAATACTATATCAGCCATTCACTCCAATCTTAATCTATATAACTTAAATAAGCGATTTAGGAAGTTGTGTGCATCAAAAATACACTATGGAAGACTTTCTGTGGGTGAACTTGTTCCCTTTTTAGGTTAACATTTTAACTGTGCACACTTGACCCATCCAGGGTAAAATATATAACCTCTACCTGTTTGTAACTTTCTAAGTAAACGGGTCAAAATTGCCACTTCCGCTTCAACTAAAAGAAGCACATACGATACTTTTAACCAAGCATAGAAAGCATATATCACATACCTGTTCGGGTGAAAAAGTTATGCCTGCATCATAGAACGAATCATAGTTCCCAATCTCCACCTGCATATAACATTTATATGTTATACAGTAAGACATAAACCAAAGCTACCATATTCTATAGGTATTTTCCTTCACTTTTACTAGAGAAGTATTTCTTCAGTTTTACAATGATATCAAGTAGATGAACTTAATACAATAGACTAAACTATTAAACAATTAAATGAAAGTTGAGGGCAAAACCATGGAAGCTCCAGCTTCTACAGCAGCAAGAAAAGCAGATGGGTCTACTGACGAGACACAAACCTGCAGAAAGATGCACACACAAAAAAATGATACTGTAATCAGGACTAAACAAAGAAGTATCTCAAGGAACTGCGTAATAACTTAGAAGATGATTTCCATATTTAACATACCGGAAGACGAGTCAAGCTGGTGACAAGCTTGACCAACTCGGGGTCACACGCTATATCGACGTGAGTAGCTCCACCCTGTCAAAAAAAAAAAAAAAAAAAAAAAAAAGGAGATGGAATTAACTTCAAATTCTAGTGTATGTTATAAGTAGCCTGCGATCAGACCAAGTAGTTTTTCATGTTTATTGCAAGTGTACAATTGAAACACTAGCTAATAATATCCTATCACGAGAAACCCTGGCTACAAATGGGTTGACTTACATAAAAGGATACCCCGAACTTAACATACCCATACACGCATTCTTGTGGCCTAACGACCCGCCCCCTACTCCAAAATACCTTGTCGTGGTCCCCAAGTGCCAGGTCGGGTCAATATCCAATCGGGTAACTAAACATTTCAGGTTCAATATAGCATATTCTGACCCAATAAACTCAAAACAACTTAATATTATGAAATAAATTAATAGTAGCCCAAAACAGGTGGTATAGGACACAATGTTATGTCATATGTTACCACTCATTTTGTTGTTCTCTACTTATTTTTATTTCTGTTGTCTTACAAGTAATCTATCAATAAACAACCACAAAAACACAAAGATTCACAACCACAAAGTCTAGCTAGAACACCTTGTAAACCCCATGTTTTACTATGTAGGTCGGGGTTCCCAAATGCGGTTCAGGTTGGGCCAAGTTCCATTTGGGTTCTAAGTCATATTTAACAGTAACACTATGATTCAATAATAATTGGTTGGTGTTTTTTTAAGCTCATTTTTGGCTTACGAGCTTACGTGGTTTCGGCTTATGTTTCGTTAGCAATTTTCGGCTTATTTAAAAACGTACGAGCAGTCGAACTTATCTAAGTTTCTTATGTCATAATAAGCTTATATAAGCCCATAAGTTTCAAAACTAGCCGGGTAAAACAGGCTTATAAATGAAACGTAAGCCGATATCACATAAGCTCGTAACCCAAAAATAAGCTTAAACTAACACACACTAACTTCTTATCTAAAAAAAGTTACCTTATCAGCAGCAGTAACAACAGAAGCAACATTATCTTTGTTAAAATTCTGCAACCCTGAAATTATCTGCACAAACATAAATATATAATAAAAAAAAGGTTAGCAAAACCCAAGTAAGCTTTAAGTGTTTAAACTTATGTACAACAGAAAATTTAACAAGTTTAGAAACCTTGAGTGCTTTTCTTTCATTGAAAGATTTTAAGACAGTTTCTTTAGGAATGGAAAGAGAAGCTTTGGGAATGAAAGAAGAAGGTTTTGGAAGATGGGAAATGGACTTGGGAATGGGTTTTAATTTGGTGTAAGACAGAAGAGAGTTGGATGTGAGGATTGAAGAACTCATTTTTTCACTTGTGTGTGTTGAAATGGGAGGGAATGATTAAAGGATAGGATGATTATACTGTATTATATTTGCCTGCTTTATCCAAACTCAAAAGGACACCATTTTTATTTATTTATTTATTTATTTATTTATTTATTTATTATTTTTATTTTTTTTTTCTCTCTCTCTCTCGATAGATATTTACTCTTACATGGTGTTTGGTATGTTGTAATCAAAGTCGGGATTGAAAAGATTATTACGATATAATGAAAAATTGTTGTTGGTTTATATTTAGGGTTCGTTTGGTAGGACGGAATGAAATATCAAATGAATAGAATGAACAATGTAATGAAATGAATAGTGTAATGTAATGATTCATTATCGTTATTAATCATGTTTGGTTTATTTGAAAAACATAATGAAATCAATAATAAAAAGACTAAAATACCCAATTATGATAGAAAGTTAATTTAATGTGGTAAGTTAATAAGGGAGTTTTATGTAATTTTGATTCCATTACAAGATTAATAAAAAAAAAAAAAAAAAAAAAAAAAAGTAAGGGACACCGAAAGAATGGTTTTGATGTAATGAGTCATTTTTTTGTAATAAATCATTACATTTTATAAATGTACGTAAACAAACAACATTTTTTCACTGCGTCGTAATAATCGTTTCCATTCATGCTTTGATTACAACAAACCAAACACTACGTTATAGAATGTAATGATTCATTACAATGAATGACTCATTACACCAAAATCATTCCTTATAAGTCCAATGCTTTTTTGTCATTACATCTTGTAATGGAATCAAAATTAAATAAACCTTCATCATTAACTAACCACATTAAATAAACTTCCTATTCATTAATATGTATTTTAGTCTTTTTATTATCGATTCTATTACATTTTATCATACAAACCAAACATGATTAATAACGACAATGTATCATTACATTACACTATTTATTTCATTACATTGTTTATTCCATTAATTCATATTTTGTGTTCGGCCCATGAGCTCTCTTGTAACCTTAGCCCATTTGTATTAGTGTAGAATTATCTTTGTAATCCTTATATACAGTTGGTTGAGTGTTAATACGAATCAAGGATTATTACCTTCCCATATGGTATCAAGTCAATCACGATCCTCTTCTGGTTCTTCACACATACCATTTCTCATATTTTGTTACGTGCATACACAAAAGCACAAAAACACATATATTTGGCACTTATTTGTTAGTTTTTGGTCTTTTTGTCTTAATTTGGTCAATAAAAGGTATGTGTTTTCACACATACCATTTTTCAAGGTTCTTCTTACAAGACGAGATCACACCTCTTGCATACGAGTCATACATTCTTCAAGTGAAGAGTTTGGTCAGCTTCTTCATCACCTCAAGATCACCGAGTTGTCTCTTGTTGGTGATACTTCTTCTTGTATTCTCAAACTAGTTGTGATAGTTGTGTTGTTGTGTTGGATTGGTTCTTCCGTGTAAAGGATCCGGTATTTAGCTTAATACTGGAAAAAGTGTAAGCGACGTTGTGAGATTTCTCCACCGGTTGAAGGAGCTTATTAACATAGTGCTTAAGAACTCACGAGTAGGGAACTCTGGGAGTGAAGTAAGGCAAGGAAGGTGTCATTGTAGCCGAACCACTATAAACCATCGTGTCACGCTTCTATCCTTTTACTCTCTTTATTGTTCTTGTATTTATTTCCTTTTATACTTGCTTGCATTATCTATATCTCAACATTCAAAGGTTTCACATACTATCAATCTAAAATTTTTATAAACTAAATTTAAATCGGTAAAAACTATTCAACCCTCTTCTAGTTTCCTACAATATATTTTTTTAATTTTACAGGAGTGTGTGCTTTTGATACCTGTTAATTTCTTTTTAAATTGACCTATTTAGATTTGTTTTCACATATTACAAGAGTTATAGTAGTCTTTAGCCTAATATTTTGGGTTTATGTTAATTTGATGGTAGATACAAAAATGTAAAACGTTATTGTAAAATACCAAAATCCAAAATAAAAGAAAATTGGTTGGGCTTAAAATTGTTAGGAGCAAGAAACTTATAGTTAATTTGAGCTCGAGTAGTCCTGATGATATTCATTATCATCGTAGCTACTTGCCCACTTATATATACGAGAGATAATCATTTTTAAATCTATCCGACTAATCACTATATTCTTGTGTAAAGAACTTTTTTGTTTCCTATTTTAGATACAAAATTTTAATAACTTTGTACCGAAAACTTTTAATAATTAATTTCTATTGTGTGTATCATTACGGTGAGATCATGACGTCACACTACTTAAACCTTTTTCATTTAATAAAAACATGTTTCGTTTAAATTGTACCCATTATATATAAATCCAAAGTTTAGATTATCTGATGAATGTCCGTAATGTGACACGTTCTTTTGGTTCTTTTGATATAAGTTTTCGTCAAGTGATTCGAACCAATTCTTTCAGTTAATCAATCTAGATTGATAAAAAGAAAAGAATATGGCTAGCGGATCTTTATAATAGTATTGTCTGTTTGAAAAATGAATAACATAGTTTTTTTTTTTTTTTTTTTTTTTTTTTTTTTTAACGGCAAAAAGAATATATATATATATATATATATATATATATATATATATATATATATATATATATATATATATATATATATATATATATATATATATATATATATAAAAGAGGACCACTAGCAAGGAACTAGGATCCAAGATAACAATACAATTCTAGAAAACAAAAATCTACAAATTCTAGAACCATCCCAGAACTTTAACTGCAAAGGACGTAAAAAGCTTGAAAAAAACTTATGCCAATTACAGGAAAACCTAAGACATAAGAAAAAACCTCATCATTGAAGGCCGAGCCACTGGTTTTCACTTCAATGATGTTTTTGATATGACCCCATACAAGTTCTGAGGAGACCACAAAGAAACCAAGCCACGAAACCACAAAACTACCCAAACGGACACTCGCTCCAATTATCCCACGAAGTCTTATCCTTCCTATCTCGATTGTGAATCTAAGATAAGAAGTGGAAACAATGGCGTTGAATACATCCAAGCTAGACTCATGAATACCATTGTGTATAGCATTATTTCGCGCCTTCCAAATATGCCACCACCATATAAAAATAATAGCTTGAAGTCTATTTCGATGAGTCGCCGAGGTGTTAAGCGAATCACACCAAGAGAGAATTCGATCCATTGAGGCGTCCGGGATGTCACACTTAGTCCAATAATTCAATAAAACCTTGATCCACTTGACAAAGATACAAGATTGAAAGACATGGTTGGTGTACTCCACGGCTTCATCACAGTTACCACACCTAACCGAAACAATGTCAATACCTTTCGCGAAAAGGTTAATGGAAGTAGGAAGGCAATCACGTCGGAGTCTCCACACAAACAAATTTATCTTTTTTGGGCCAAGATGATTCCATCGAGTCGATAAGTTAGAAGAAGGAAGTAATTGATGGTCAAAAAACTTCCTAAGCTTAGCCACAGAGAACTCGTTATGGCCATTAAATTGCCATAACCACTTATCCTCGGTATCATTAAGAGTAGGTGGAAGGCTATTAACCATATCATGAAAATTATTAATTACCCTGCTATTCCTAATTGGACGGTTCCAACTCCAAATCCAACCCATAGCATCCCTTCTATTGCTAACAACGCAATGTTTTTTCGTTTCGAGAGCAAACAATCTCGGATATTTTTTAGCCAATGTCGCCTCCCCACACCACAAATCTAACCAAAATTTAGTACCATTGCCATTACCGATTTGTCTTTTGATAACATGTTTATCCAAATTGGTACGAGCATGAGTATAGCCAATCGAGTCCACAATTCGTTTCCATATCCCACCATGTGAAGCCGTGATGTCAAAAAAACTATTCTCCCCATGTATGGCAGAAATGGTACGAACCCACAAGGCCTTCGGGTTACCAATCGCTCTCCATCTCCATCAATATAAAAGAGCACGATTCATAGAGTCCAAACTTCCAAATCCCATGCCACCATCTTTTTTAGAAGCAAGAACCGCCCCCCATTTAACCCAAGAAATCTTCTTGACATCCTTATTACCACCCCAAAAGAATCGGGACCTTATAGCTTCAAGCTTTTTATTAACCGTTACCGGAAAATGAAAAAGAGACAAAAAATATATACCAAGAGAACCAAGAACCGAAGAAATTAAGGTGGACCGACCTCCAATCGACAGAAGATTTGATTTCCAAGAAGAAAGTCTCTTATTACATTTGCTTATGATCGGGTCCCAAGTTTGCACACGACTTGAATTTCCACCAATTAGGATTCCAAGATATTTGAAAGGGAATTTCTCAACTTTGCACCCCACAAAATTTGCCAAACGTGTAGTTTGGGCCTCGCTCACCCCAATGCCAATAATGGAAGACTTCTCGAAATTAAACTTTAAACCAGAGACACAGTGAAAAAACCTGAGAGCCTTGGTGATAACATGCAAATTTCGAGTACTAGGCTCTCCCACAATGAATAACATAGTATTTACATGTATGGTTAATCTTAAATGGCAACCATTTGAACCACACAAGATCCACTCGACACATGCATGGTATACTAAATTACGACACTATAACCGACACCACCAACATGTAAATACCTATACTAACAACTGTCCACTTTAATAACCAGACTTTATTATGTCGTAAATGGGTAATTAAGGTTTTTAAAATTTGCTAATATTCTAATAATGCAAAACAATAATTGCACACAGAGTGATCAAAGTTTTTTTTTTTTTTTTTCTCTTTTTTTTTTTTTTTTTTGTGAATTACAGGTGACAATAACAATCGGTTTTGGATTACCAAACAAGGTGAGCTCATACATTGTTCACGGCTAAACTTCGGGGCAAGAGAAGTAGACGCAACTAGACAAAAGCCTTATGAGCCATTCCATGTGCTGGATGACTTCAGCTGGTAAGCACAACATCTTAATACCTCCAAATTTTTGCGAGGGTTTAGATAGAGGTGGCGTAATGGGTGGGGTAGTACAACTTATGTAACGACTCAAAATGGGTAATGAATTTAATTGGTCAAAAAGGGTGGTAACTGTTAGCGCACGTGTGGTTACATCTTTTATTAACCACAAGATGGCACCAGTGGTTACATTATTTATTAACCAGAAGATTGCATACCTTTGACATATATTTGCATAATACTATCATCTCATTTGTTATGTAGACATGTGTTAAATTATAAGTTCCTATGTATGTAGATACCTGATTTACAAGTATGTGGGGGACACGTATCCTCTTTTTCCCATTTTTTGTGCCAAAAAAAGGTCATGTGCTATGTGAAAGAATACATGTATGTTTATCAGATGCGAGTTATGGTGATAACTATTGTAGTAGGCTGGGATGAGTCCGAGTGAAGTTGATAAACCTGAGATTGTCCGCATCTTGGCATAGCAACTTATTATGGTTGTAGCCATGGTGGATGGATCCGCTTTAGTTGATTGTTCACCTGTCTGAGCAGATGATCTTACACAAATAAGGGTAAGAGATTGTGACTTTGCTAATTGCTAATAGACGCACACTCATTCGGTTATGGGCGACTTCAGTTTGGAAAACCGTATGAAAAAAAGCTTTTCTTTCTTGACTGTTACTGCTGTACATCAAGCCTGTTAGATTATGGACATTATTTTAGTAGTCGTATGTTAGGATCGAACTCGAGATCGTGGGATTGCACACTTTACGTATGAAGAGTAAAAGAATAATTATTTATAAATGTTATATATAATTATTAATAAACACAAAACTAGTAACGACCGTTAGTATTTAACGGAGAATGACTAACGACCGTTAGACGAAGATTAGGAAAGTAATACTTGTGAATAATTGGAAGGTCAAGAAAGTTCTAGAAGGAGTTCCACCTCCTTTGTGCCTTGAGCTCCAAGTTTCATCAAGTATATAAACACCTCATGGGATATTGTTTTCTCATAACTTGTACACACATAATAGGTGTTTTCTTTCTCTCATCTTGTCCTCAAAATCGATCCATCTTTATTACCCATAAGGGTTTCGATTTTTATAAAGCTCAAAAGGTTTTGTGTTTAATTTACTTGCATAAACTTTTACTTGAATTAGTACGTGTGTACAAGAACACGATTCAAACACATTATTGTTTGATTCTTGGATTGAATTACAAAAGAGGTAAGGGGTAATTCTTATAATCTACATAAACCCTAATTAGGGTTCTTGATTTGAAGATTGCAATTGATTCTTGTTCGGGCTAGAATCACAAAGGTATGTTTACTATTTATTATTGATTAATTAATTACATGTTATATGATCTTGTTATAACGCTTCCGCATATGCTCTCTTGATGTGTTTGGTTTATTTTATATGATTGTCATGATATTATAATTCCAACAGTGGCATCTAGAGCCGTTATAATGTGTAATTAATTATCGAAACGCAAAAAAATTGAATTTTGATTCGTTTAATTACATGTTCTTAGGGTTTTTCGATTTCTAACCCTAATTTTTTTTTTGATTTGGGTCGTTTGACCTTATTAGATATTTAGGGTTTTGGTTTTGATTTTAATATGATTAGAAACCCTAGGATGTCATGTAATTGATTTATGCATTTTAGTAAACGATCTTGGTGCAATATGTTAATTATTAAGCATAATCCATGAAAAGTGCATATTTGCATGAATTTTATTGTGTGAGAATTTAAATGGTTTAAATTAGATATTAATTAAATGTTAAGTTATATCGAAACATGTAAATTTATTAATAGATGTCAAATTGGGGAAGACTCCAATATTAAGTAATCTATTATGTGCTATGTGGTATTTGTTTAGTTTTGGCTTACGCAATCGATTTATCGATGTATGTGACTCTTTTTCCTTTGAAGAAGAAAACCTTAATTGAATAAATGCATAATACACCTAGACTTGATTATTAATAGGGCTATTGAATAAATTTGCATGTGGCTACATGTTTTATACATATTTAATTGTTATGTTATGTATATGTTTATTTGGTTGTTTTATTTTTTATTATGTATTACTTGTTTTTTGTTTATTATTATGTGAGACATGTTTATAAACGAAAAAAGGGTAATTTTTTGAATAGAAAAATAATATGGACTAAATAAATGGCGAAATTGTCTTGGTTTTAAGAGCTTAAATTTCAAAGGATTGGTTTATTGATGTTTTTGTACGTAATGGTTAAATAGGCTCGACCGAAGTTTAACACTACAAGATGGGTATAAGGTTGGCTTCGCATTAAATTATGGACTTAGATAGACAACATTCTGTCTTAACGCTCGTTTGTGTGTAAATTAGACTTACCGAACAACTATTACATGTACACTGTCATCTTAAAGGTGAATTAACCACAATTCCATAATGATTATCTGAAACACTAAGCCTTAGGGCTTATGCAAAAGTACGATATAGTGGACGATAATTGTTGGTAATTCTTTAATTGGTGAACCCGACACCTCAATCAAAACTTTGCTATTTTACTCTCAGTGAATTGGTAATAAAATTGTTTTATAAAACCAATGTTATGAAGTTGTATGCATGCTTCTTCATACATTATTTTGATTACACGTCAAAATTAATACCCTTATAAAATTAAGTCGAATGCCATCTAATTAAGAACACTTGAAGTTGTAATTTACGTCATGTGAGAACTTGGCGAGATTTCAATGGAGAGGTAAATTTTGTAATTTCATTGCTAGCAGATCAACTGATGTGATGGATTTATGAGTTCGCAGTTTTTAAGTTAGACAACTAAAATTGAGTAGGAAGTGAGATCTTGGACTCAAGGCATTAAGATGGGGATGAAACATGCTTACATTACAAAGGTTTTCTGAATGTAAATCCCATAATGATCTAGGAATTGCAATATGATATTGGCAATTATTGTTCGACAATTGCCTTGTTGAATACTATCATTACTAGCAGATCAACTGATGTAATGCTACTATGTCAATTAGGATCCTAGCTTTAAGAAAATACTACGGTTTAAATGAATATTTACCAATGGGTATTTTATTTTCTTAAAGACCTAATTATCGAAAATACTGAAATTGAATTTTGTAATTCGTTTTAATGTATTAATGCAACGTTCAAACCGTAAACGCACTTTGGGCTTCGGTAAATTGATCTAGTTCTATTTTCAAACAAATGTTTGATTAAGAATAATTTACTTAAAAGACAAAAGAAGTCTCCTTTCTATGAAAGAAGAGTGAGATACAATCATATTCTTTTTCATGAATGAGAAAGGATAATAGGAATATTAGATATGTCTAAATTCTAATATAACTCATAGCAAATTTTTTAATAGTTAAGAAAATTGCGAATGTTTTTCATAGGATTTTATCATCCTCATTCGGTGATTAAATTCTTAGTAACAAATATGATATTTGGTTAACAGAAAATTATGTATGACATTTTATGAGTTATTATAATTAGAAGCTAGACTAATTACCACAAAATGTTTAAAGACAAACTAGTTGTTTTGACTATTTTAGAAGTGTTACATACATTGTGAGATGGTAGACCTATTAAGGAAGAAATTGCATGCCCAATTTTTCAAGTTAATAGCATTTGGTGGATAGTCCATCATTTACGTAGTAGAATACACTTTTAGTGCATAAGTAATTGTTACGTATGGACATTCAAAGGTGTATGAAAGTTAAAAGCACACTATTTTCTTTCACTGGATATGAAACATTTTAAATATTGTCAAATTCAGTGGGAGTATTGTGTACTTATTACTGAAGAAGGAATTATTGTAATGATCTTTCATTCAGTGGGAGTTACAAGCTTTGACATCTTGGTAGCTAAAGATAATTATTTTCCAAGTGTAGACACTCATACTTTTAAGGATAGTCTTGTACGTTTCCTTACTAGACATTGTTGTTCTATAACTACTTGTTATGCTAAAATCTATGACACAATCATATTGATCACATAAACAAATGCATGGCGTGCTGTTTATAAACTATATGAGGTTGTTCCATGCATAAGTGGGAGAAATGTTATCTTTAATGTGTGCAAGAAACAACTCATAAATATATGATTTAATGGATTCTCTTGACTGCAAGGTAAGAGAATAAAGTTCTAATATGGATTATACTAATCTAATTCAAGAAACACTTGGTGTTACAATTTATGTTATGTGAAAGCTTAGCTAGATTGCAACAACAAGGTGAATTTCATATTTTCATTATTAGCAGATCAACTGATGTAATTGAACTATAAGAATTTACAATTTCTAAATTAGGTACATATTAGAACATGTGTCAATAAGATATCAAGACTACTTTAATTAGTATATTTATGAATTCATGGAATGACATAAATTTATTAAGTAATCTAATGCTACTTCAATCTGAATATTTATGTGTTCTTGGAATGACATAACTAAATGAAGAAATAATGTTATTTACATTATTGTGAAGTAATAAATTAACTTGAAATTACTATTGAAACCAAAAGATGGTGTTCATAATTACTTTAGTTAAACATGTTTATGTTTCATTGTAAAGATATAAACATAAAGTCTTTTAATTGTTACAAGACTTATAATAAAGTAAGACGTTATCTTGTTATGTGTTTTAATTAAGACATATACATGAAGTCATTAAATTGTTATATGACTTATAACGTATAGTGGGATTGTAACAGTTTATGTTTTCTTGTAAAGACGTGGACATGAAGTGACTTTGTAAAAAGTACTTGTGTTATAAAGCATGTAATTGGCTTGAAAATTATTATACCATTAAAATGAATTAGTTGGTAAATAAACAAGTCAAAACGAATATGGTTATCTTAAATATTGTTAGATTGTCTTACAATATTAATACTAATAAAATACCAAATGTTTATGGTATGTTCAGTTAGGAAAATCAAACTCTTGTTATATTGTTTGATTAAAGATAACTATGATTTCTTTTCTTCCAAAAGTTATCAAGGTTAAAATATTGAGTATGGCTTGGACATATTTAATAAAACTCCAATCTAGGAGATTAATAAGACATCATCATATGATGGAATGTGATGAGTTACATTAAGTCTTAAATTGAAGTTCTAGATTTGTTTGACTGCTTATGAAGAGGTTATTAACAAAGTAAAGTCAGGAACTGTCAATATGTATTTGTCATATCCCAAAAGAGAACATTGTATTGTTGCTTTATTTGCTAAGTATTTAAAGATATTCTTTAAATTACTAAAAGCAAGTGGGAGTTTTGATCTTTAAAAGATAAAATTACAATATACATTATCTTCTAAAATACACTAGTAAATATCATGATGAAGTTTGACATTTGAATGTTAAATCTCAACATGATAATAAAGTTTGACATTTAAATGTTAAATCTCAAGATGATGGAATTATTATTCATAGAATAGCAATATATCTCAGATATTTGATTAATATGCTGAAGGCTATGATTTACAGGAATATTATAAACCTGATAATCATTATGATACGTTATCAAATATGAAATTGGGTAAAGTATACATGATATGAATGATTAAGATGTTGTCCATAAAGATAATCAATTTTAGAAACTTGGTTTATCTTAATAGTTATACTAGAAAATGAAGATGAGTTTCTTTAAAGATAACCCTTGTAGTTTAAATCTTTATATAGAAATCATATGGACAATGTTGTACTCGTATTTAATGTATGTTTTATGGCAAGATTATTAATCACACTTAAACAATTAACTGTGATTGAATATTATTTTCTAAATACATTAAATATATAAAGATTATGATTGTCATATTTATGAAATTGACAATGGAATATCAAAACTCTTTGTTGAATGATTACTTGAGCGAGGACGATAAGTAATCAAAAGGAGTTTATGAATTCAAAAAAACTTTGGAAGTGTACAAAGTGCAATAATCATGGATGGATAAATGCATGCATCTAGAAGATTACTCTTATGTTTAATTATTAAATTCATGTTTTGATTTATAATAGAAACAAGATAATTTCTAAGTATTCCTAAAAGCTAGTGGGAGTATTATGTTTAATTTCTTAAATCATATATGTTGTAGAACATATAAAAGGTAACATTCCATATAAGTTAAAAGTTAAGTCTTAGTTTGGAATGAAACTTTACTTGTAAGATTTAGGAAATAAGACATACAACCTTGGAATGAATGTTTATTGTTGAAACATGTGCGGTAAATGAATCTAATATCTAATTAGATAACTTGTGTAATATTAATATCTAATTATAAAGTTATTAGATAACTTGTGTAATATTCTAAAAAGAATATGTTTGTTTATAGAATCACATCCTAAATCTGGAACAGCTTTCAAATTCTATAGATGAACAATTTTTCAATTGTTGTGAAAATTGTCATAGCCAACAAACTTGAAAGTTTGAAGGGTATAAACATTACACAATATATATTAATGTTTACGGGAAGTTTTAATAGTATATTGTTGTTGCATACAATGATGCTTAATGAAATTGAGATGACACTCAATACTGGTTATGGTAAGGATTTCATCCTTGGCTATATGTACTAGTTGTGCTTACTAAAAGCATAGTTGCATTATACATTAAGAGAATAAGAATACTTTAAATTTTAAAATGTTTAGAAGTTTGATTATTATAAATTGGTGGTTAATGATGTCACACATTTATGAAATATTATATGGCATTATCAAAATAGTTGAGTATGCACATATAAGAACTTTACTAGTTGAATTCTTGCAATAAGTATTCTTAAAATTCCAATAGATCAAAAGTTGGATGATATATGCCTTGTCAACAAGTATGAATGTCATTGCTTGAGACATAATTCATCAACAAGAGTTATTATGCATTGATCTATTTAGTATTTGGATAAGGGATGTTAAACAATTATTATAAATTTAAATACATGGTATGTTTAATTTGTAATATATTGTATCCTGTTTTTACATGTTTAATCCATGAATAAATATTATTCTAAATTGTCCGTTGTTAGTTAATAATATGGGAATATTATTAAATCAAGACAAATCTGAAGGTTGGTATAATATACTTAAAGTATATTGATGCGTAGTCATGTCATTTCAGATGATATTCAATGTTACCGAATATAGGACTTATCCCAACAACGTGATGTTACTTTATGGATTTTGTTATTAAGTAAATCATGAGAAGTTATCCTCAGACTTGAGATGCAAGATAAGTGTCATGAATGTAGTACATTTTTGTGGAACAACTTAACGCTATACGTAACTGGTAGTCATAAGGGTTGTTTTCGGAAGTGTTACAAAGTTTGTGGGTTTTGCTTGTAGTCAAGATAGAATTTGTTCCTTCAAATTTATTTTTGGAGTTTAATACTGTTGGGCCCCTCGTAGGGTTGGGAAGATGCATGTGCGGCCGCACCCAAAATCCCCCTGAATATGTTCAGAAGATTTGGTAATCTTGATCAATCATAAACAACGAGAAACAGAATGGTTAATTGAGTAATGACTTTAATCCATATCCTTATTAACGTGGTATTAGAAACAAAAGGATAATAATAATGAGAAATCATTAAAAGGTTTTTCCAGGAGCCTTACTCGAGATCGTACTAGAGGCATTGGCGTGTTGCAAGACGCTAACTGATGTGATTACACTATTAAAATATGTCCAAGTGGGAGCTGTTAGATTATGGACATTATTTTAGTAGTCGTATGTTAGGATCGAACTCGAGATCGTGGGATTGCACACTTTACGTATGAAGAGTAAAAGAATAATTATTTATAAATGTTATATATAATTATTAATAAACACAAAACTAGTAACGACCGTTAGTATTTAACGGAGAATGACTAACGACCGTTAGACGAAGATTAGGAAAGTAATACTTGTGAATAATTGGAAGGTCAAGAAAGTTCTAGAAGGAGTTCCACCTCCTTTGTGCCTTGAGCTCCAAGTTTCATCAAGTATATAAACACCTCATGGGATATTGTTTTCTCATAACTTGTACACACATAATAGGTGTTTTCTTTCTCTCATCTTGTCCTCAAAATCGATCCATCTTTATTACCCATAAGGGTTTTGATTGGTGTAAAAGCAGTCAGATATTGTTGACCAAGGTCAATAAGTCAAAGACAGCCTCGTTCCAATGCTCCGTGGAAGTATAGTGGTTTCCACGGGTCGTTATGTCCCGACGAGGTGTGGATGATATCAAAACGGTTTCGTGATCGGGTGAATTGAATGGGAAGTAACCAGATAAATATCTAGATTTGTTTACACTACTGGAATGATTAGAAATAACAGTATTAACAATCACGGGAAACGGAAACGTATAAACGTGAACCAAATTAAAATCAGACACGATTGCGTGCTGGGAAAAAGGTGAGTGTTAAGGAAAATAAACTATAGGGGTGAAAATGAAACTTTTACAAACTTAAGATTAAAAGAAAAGTTAAAATAAAAATGAAATTATTAAAATGATTATTTTAATATTTAAATACTATTTAATTAATTAAAACTTTTTAAAAAGTAAATTAAACCTAATTTAAATAAAACTAAAAATGAAAACACTACAAATTAAACTAAAAACTTACAAAAATAATTTCCAAAACTTAAAATGAACTTGAAAAAAGTATAAAAATTGAAAATAAATATTTTTGTTTTTTTATGGATTTTCTATTAATTAAAAACTAATTATCTTAATTAAACTATTTAAACTAATTTAAATTTCAAATAATACTAAATTAACTTAGAAAATTATAGGAAAATTTCTAAAATTATTTTATACTATATAAAAGCTATAAAAAATATAAAAACTAGGTCTTGCTTAATAAAAACTAATTATGCTATTTAAAACTTAATTATTAATTAATTATTAATAAAATTAAGATTAAATATAATAAATAATAAATGACAAAATAAAAATCTGAGAAAATTACTAAAAATACTTTAATATAAGAGGAATTTAATAAAAATATAAAAATGCTAAGTACTTAATAAAAATCTAAAAATGAAAAATAAAATTTAAATTACATTAAATAGAAACTATCACTTAATATTAAATTGGTTTTTCTTGATTTTTCTTTTAGAAATCTATTTTACACCTAAAAACAACAAACTGTTGTAAAAACAACTTTTTTGTAAATGAAAAATAAGTACTGTGGAAAGCAAATAACCAAACAGTTGACTTTTGTTGACTAAATGGGGAAATAAGCTTAAGTGGGACCCACAACGGTTGATTCTGGTTCAAACAATGTTAGTAGACATGTATAAGCCAGAAAAATCCAAAGGTGACCACAAATTAAGCAAATAAGCTAACAAAAAGCACTTGCCTTTCTTGGTTGAGAACTGAAAATGGGACAAGGATTTTGGCTAGATTCAGGTGGGTCCCAGGGGTTCTCAGGTCAAACAAAAGGTCAAACTTAGAAGAGGGGTAGGAGGGGGGGTTGAAAGGAACAAGGTTTGGGTATTGGGACCCACTATGATGGTCAGAAACCACCACCAAAGTGGTGGTGGTGGACTGAGATGCTGCTGATGCAGGGGACTCACTCCCCCTACAAGTGTCTTTGATGTGATGTGGGACTCAACAGAAAATTCATAAAATTACAAGCTATGTGGGATTATGGAGAAGAGCTGGGAGGCTTTGAGTAGGAACAAGTTTCAACCTTTCAAACCTTATACAAAATTCTAAACAAATCACCCAAGAAATGGGTTTTCAACTGTTTCTTGACATTTGACTTTTTGAGATTATCACTTGGTTTGACTAAAATGAGATTACACAGGCCCTAATTGATTGAAATTGATGTAATAAGGTAAAATAAAGCTAAATTACTCTAAACCTACTACTTTTGAGCTACTGTGGGTGGATTTGAGGTCCCAATCCCTCACAGTTAACTGTGAGGGAGATTTTTTTGTGATTTTTACTTTCTGCAAATAAGACCTAATTTAAAGGGTTGTTTTACACTATATTAACCTAATGCAATCTACAGGTATCAAAATGACACCAAAACAACAACAATAGAACAGTTGAAAAGGCAGATCCAAACACTCCTAAAGAGTTATCAAAATGAGATTTGCAAGATTTCACACTGATTTAGACCAAGATAACAATTCAAGGTGTTATATTATGATGAACTATGTCTAATTAAGCACAATTACACAAGCAAGATCCACATATACTCATATGTCACTTATAAGCATACATGGACAGTGAAAATGAAGAACATGAGCAACTAAGGATCACACCAACAAATTAAGACATAATGTTATTAATTCACTCCACAACAACTAATAAACATGAAAACATAGATTAACACAGGATAGAACAGGATGAACAGTAAATGGCAAAAATTGGAAATAAGGACTTACACATGATCCATACTGAGAACTAATGTACCAATGATCAAAACACAACCTATTGCCACCCCTGAGGCTACTAAAACCATAGAAAGTCAGATTCCACCATGTCACTTGCTGCAATCTTCCTTGAACACTGATTTTAATTTATTTGGCTATTTAATTTGATATTTGAGTGATTTTAGTGAACTTGGATGAAAATCTTCTAAATGGTATTTAAGCTTCAAAATGCTTTTAGGGTAACTAGTTTGAGCTTATTTCAACATTGAACAATCACTTTAACTAACATTTAAATTAAATTAAGATTTTTAAGTGAAAACTGCATAAGCTGACATTAAACTGGAAACTTGAAATTGATGACAGAAGTATCTTGAAAATACATTAAAACGACTTACTACAACATCTTTTATCTAAAGATTACATTAGAAATTGAAATTACATTAAAACTAATACCTAAAACTAAACTACAGCTAATACTTCTCCTCTGGTCTTTTTTTCTTCTTTATAAATGACTATTATGGTTCCACATGAGTCTCTGTGCAATTCCCACAACCGTTGGATGACCTGTATTGATCCTAGCCATTGAATGGCTTTTGGCGGGAAAAATGGAGAAGGGCAATTGCTCTGATTTAGGCCCTAGGGGGGGTGTGATATGATTGGTTCTTGGGGAGTGGTATTTGGCAGGGATAAGGGTGTGGGTGAGACAGAGGTGCAAGTGGTGATGGTGGAGGTGGTTTTGCAGGGAAGGAAGGGTGGTATTGAGGGGGAAGATGGTGGGTTTGACCGAAGGGAGTGGGTTTGACCCTGGTAATATTTTAAACGTTTGGGCTTTTGTTGGGCTAGGTGTGTAAAGGGCTTAGGTAGTATTTGGATTGTGGATTGGATTTGGCTTGTGGGTTTTTATAATAAGGATCCGTTTGGTTTTTAGGTTTAGTAAACACAAGGACTAAAATTGCAAATATCCGAAAGTTGAGGGGCCTAATTTGGAACTTTCCCAAAGTATTCATTAGGACCATATTGCCAAGTATGATAAACCAAAGAACCTTAAATGTAATTTTGCATTTATTACAATTTTCAACACCCCGGGGACCATTTATGTAATTTTCTAAAGTTTAGGGGGTGAAATTGTAATTTTTCCAAAAGTTTTCAAAATGTTCCCAATTAAAAGTTATGAATAGTACAAGGGTAATATTTGTTAAATTTCACTTTTTGAATACCCAGGGACTATTTTTGCCAATTTTGATACTTGAGGGTAAAAGTTGTCAATATGTGTAAACTTTTATCCAGGGACTATTTGTGAATAAATTTGATTTCCCATGGACTAAAGTTGACTTTTTATTCATTTTAAACCTTCAGGGACTAGTTTTGCCAATTTATGAAACTTGAGGGACTGAAACTGTCAATTATGCAAACTTTGTTCGTTTTTCATCTGTTTTTGATTATTTTGCATTTGAAACATGTAAAACGCTTTCCTGGGATATTTTCACTATTTTGATTCAATATTGAGTGTTTTTAGATGTTTTGGCAGCTCAGAAAAGGTAAAAATGATGAGTATTTACACACTCATCAATCCCCCACACTAAAACATTGCTAGTCCATAGCAATCTTTTGAGATAAACTTGATGGATTTGAAAATCTCTTTACCAAAAGCCATCACTTCTGGAGTAGCCAGGTGTAAGAACTGTGGCACACCTGATAACCGTGTGATTTTGAGCAAACCACCAGCTGTCAACGGATTTGATTAGTCTTTACCAAAAGCCGTTTGCTTCTGGACTAGCCAACTCTTGATGGACTAAGTCAACATCTTGGTGAGCTGATTACCAATTATGGATTTTCCACGGCCTTTACCACAAGCCATAATCTTGTGGGCTAGCCAACTCATTCGCTTTATGGGATATGGCGAGTTGAGGTACCATACAATTTTTGGCAAATTGCAAGCCATCAACGGGTTTGAGATGTTTTTACCAAGAGCCCTTTGCTCCTGGACTAGCCAATCCATTTGTTGGTTAGACTTGGCGGACTGATTACCACAAAAAATTTTGAACTTTAGTGAAAAAAAATTTTTGAAAAATTTAGGCAAAAAATGGGGGTATAACATAGTAAAATGTGATAAAATTCGCTAGAATAACGAAATACCCCCAACACTTAGAATGAATATTGTCCTCAATATTCAAAGTCCCGGCTATTATGCCGACTCTTTGAACGTAAAAGGGCAACATTACAAACTAAGCGTGGAAAACACTATTTTTTTCACTTTTGTAATCATAGCATGGGTGACTCCCCCACACTTAGGGTGAAAACCCTATAAACATGCTACTGTTTTTGTTTACCGAGTCGCTAGCTTGACTTGACCCCGAATTCATTTGTCCTTGGGGAAGCATGATGTGGAAGAAACAATCTCCATCGGACTTTCATTCAAGATGTTTGGACAAACATTTGAAGCACGTGAAAGTTCCACACCGATGAGATAAGTATCCGGCTCAAGATGATGATACATGAAAATGCCGGGATCAAATATGGTATCTTCATTCCCGAAGGAGTGAAGAACAAAAGAAGTCACCTTATAGGTGAAGAAAAGGAAGAAAACCATGATGAAAACATGATAAGATTTTCTTCCTCGAGAGCAGGCTTCGTAGCCTGAGTTTGGATTTCAAAGGGTAAGCTAAAAAACATCTCGGGAGGGTGGGTGGGAATTTGCAAATTCTCATGATTGAGTGCATCTCCCCCCGGGCTATCAAACTCCGGAGGAGTCATGATATTAGTGATTTCACCAGAGAACTCCTCATGAAGAGAATTATTCACAAGATGTGAATCTGTGAACTCATGTTCCGGAATAGACTCATCACAATCCTCATTCTGAATATCAAAGAGTGGATTATCAGAAATCAAAGTGAATTCAGATTCGAATTCAAATAGAGGATTGGTGAGAGTAGTATTGAATGTTTCGGGAACAAAGAGATTAACATTCTCAATTGGACTGTTGGGATCAGAAGTGAGTGACAGATCATGATTTAAGAGATTTTCAATTTCGGCTTTGGAGTTAAGGAGATCATCATCACTTCCTGTTGGAAGTGAATTGATTTTGGTGATCTCCTCAAGAAGATGATCAGCATCAATATGTGGAATTGATGCCTCAACATACTCGATGTCTCCATAAGATGCACAATCTTCGCTACAATCGGAGAAAATCTCAAATTGAGCTTTTTGACACTCAAGAGGGGAAGGTAAATCACACATATGATCAGAAGTTCCCTGTGACTCTCTTGGGATTGGGATAAGGTTCTCAGCACTAGACTTTATGAATTCGTCCGATCCCCTTTCAGGAATAGTGCTAAGATGCTCATCCCCCATGTTTAGAGAGTGAGTGTGAACTTCGGGTGTGATAGCAGTTGTTTGAGATGAAATCTCAACTGCAGGGATATCAACTGATAGACTAGATGAATCTTTTTGAATAATAACAATGTTATCTTCATCATCATCACTGTCATCATAGTCATCAAATAGAGCAGTATTGCAAATATTAGCACGTATTTTAGCTGCTCGTTGCTCAGCCAATAATTCTTCCATGCTTTTTCCAGATTCTCGTTCTTTAGCAAGTAATTCTGTCATAGTTTTCCCACGAGAATTTGGAATGAGTGGAAATTGTGGGGATGTGGATGTGTCAAAACCGGAAGGTTGACATTGAAAATCATCAAGAAGTCCCCCACAATATGCACAAGAAGAACTTGGAGTATGGCGGAGTGAAATATTAGCTAACTCCTGGTTAAGTTCTTTAAGTTTTTCAAGAACCTCTAAAAAGTCTTGCTGGATTTGAGGAGTTGCTTGGATCATTTGGTACTGTGGAGGTGGGTCTTGATACGAAGAGTCAAAATTGTTACAAGGAAATGGATTCCTTGTTTGACAATCAGAGCTAAAGTGTGGACCTCCACAGTACTCACAACAGTTGAACTGATGTGGTTGTGAGTCATATGTGCTGTAGTCATAATTGTTATCAGGAAACTGCTCATAGACAAGCGTGTTTCCTGATTGACAATCAGAACTGTAGTGTGAACCACCACAGTACTCACAACAGTAAAACTGCTGAGTCTCATGGTGTGGAAGCTGATGGAATGAATCAGTTGTGTCATGGTAGGAATAGGGATTCTGGTTATAGACAGACCCGTTTCCTGACTCTACCATGCTACAACTGGGACAATTACCACCATTATAAGGACCACCACACCAATGGCAAATAAGAAGGTGTGGATGAGACATAGAAAGAATCAAAAGGTTTGGGAGGGTAAGGAATGAAGAATCAAAAAGGTAGGAGGGTAAAGATGGATATTTTTGGGATTTTTGATAAATATTTTATAAGAAAGAAAATCTTTTTGTGTTTTTGTGTTCGTTGAAAACTGATTTTAAAATGTTTTCGGGAACAGTTTTGTTTTTGATAATAAGAAAATATGAACAAAGGTGGATAAATATACAAATGGATGAATTCCAAAATCACTAATACGCAAAACAGTTTAAAATACGCGCACAATCTCCCCGGCAGCGGCGCCAAAATTTGATTGACGCTAAACGGTCAACTTATATTGACCAAAGGATGGTCAACAAAGTCAAACTGCCTAGAATCAATCTCCGCGGAAGTATAGTGGTTTCCCCGGGTCGTTATGTCCCGACGAGGTGTGGATGGTATCAAAACGGTTTCGTGATCGGGTGAATTGAATGGGAAGTAACCAGATAAAGATTTAGATTTTTTTACACTACTGGAATGATTAGAAATAACAGTATTAACAATCACGGGAAACAGAAACGTATAAACGTGAACCAAATTAAAATCAGACACGATTGCGTGCTGGAAAAAAGGTGTGTTTTAAGGAAAATAAACTACAGGGGGTGAAAATGAAACTTTTACAAACTTAAAATTAAAAGAAAAGTTAAAATAAAAATGAAATTATTAAAATGATTATTTTAATATTTAAATACTATTTAATTAATTAAAACTATTTAAAAAGTAAATTAAACCTAATTTAAATAAAACTAAAAATGATAAACACTACAAATTAAACTAAAAACTTACAAAAATAATTTCCAAAACTTAAAATGAACTTGAATAAAGTATAAAAATTAAAAATAAATATTTTTGTCTTTTTATGGATTTTCTATTAATTAAAAACTAATTATCTTAATTAAACTATTTAAACTAATTTAAATTTCAAATAATACTAAATTAACTTAGAAAATTATAGAAAAATTTCTAAAATTATTTTATAATATATAAAAGCTATAAAAAATATAAAAACTAGGTCTTGCTTAATAAAAACTAATTATGCTATTTAAAACTTAATTATTAATAAAACTATGATTAAATCTAATAAATACTAAATGACAAAATAAAAATCTGAGAAAATTACTAAAAATACTTTAATATAAGAGGAATTTAATAAAAATATAAAAATGCTAAGTACTTAAAAAAAATCTAAAAATGAAAAATAAAATTTAAATTACATTAAATAGAAACTATCACTTAATATTAAGTTGGTTTTTCTTGATTTTTCTTTTGGAAATCTATTTTACACCTAAAAACAACAAACTTTTGTAAAAACAACTTTTTTGTAAATGAAAAATAAGCACTGTGGAAAGCAAATAGCCAAACAGTTGACTTTTGTTGACTAAATGGGGAAATAAGCTTAAGTGGGACCCACAATGGTTGATTCTGGTTCAAACAATGTTAGTGGACATGTATAAGCCAGAAAAAGCCAAAGGTGACCACAAATTAAGCAAATTAGCTAACAAAAAGCACTTGGCTTTCTTGGTTGAGAACTGAAAATGGGACAAGGATTTTGGCTAGATTCAGGTGGGTCCCAGGGGTTCTCAGGTCAAACAAAAGGTCAAACTAAGAAGAGGGGTAGGAGGGGGTTGAAAGGAACAAGGTTTGGGCATTGGGACCCACTATGATGGTCAGAAACCACCACCAAAGTGGTGGTGGTAGACTGAGATGCTGCTGATGCAGAGGACTCACTCCCCCTGCAAGTGTCTTTGATGTGATGTGGGACCCACCAAAAAATTCATAAAATTACAAGATATGTGGGATTATGGAGAAGAGCTGGGAGGCTTTGAGTAGGAACAAGTTTCAACCTTTCAAACCTTATACAAAATTCTAAACAAATCACCCAAGAAATGAGTTTTCAACTGTTTCTTGACATTTGACTTTTTGAGATTATCACTTGGTTTGACTAAAATGAGATTACACAAGCCCTAATTGATTGAAATTGATGTAATAAGGTAAAATAAAGCTAAATTACTCTAAACCTACTACTTTTGAGCTACTGTGGGTGGATTTGAGGTCCCACTCCCTCACAGTTAACTGTGAGGGAGATTTTTTTGTGATTTTTACTTTATGCAAATAAGACCTAATTTAAAGGGTTGTTTTACACTATATTAACCTAATGCAATCTACAAGTATCAAAATGACACCAAAACAACAACAATAGAACAGTTGAAAAGGCAGATCCAAACACTCCTAAAGAGTTATCAAAATGAGATTTGCAAGATTTCACACTGATTTAGACCAAGATAACAATTCAAGGTGTTATATTATGATGAACTATGTCTAATTAAGCACAATTACACAAGCAAGATCCACATATACTCATATGTCACTTATAAGCATACATGGACAGTGAAAATGAAGAACATGAGCAACTAAGGATCACACCAACAAATTAAGACATAATGTTATTAATTCACTCCACAACAACTAATAAACATGAAAACATAGATTAACACAGGATAGAACATGATGAACAGTAAATGGCAAAAATTGGAAATAAGGACTTACACATGATCCATACTGAGAACTAATGTACCAATGATCAAAACACAACCTATTGCCTCCCCTGAGGCTACTAAAACCATAGAAAGTCAGATTCCACCATGTCACTTGCTGCAATCTTCCTTGAACACTGATTTTAATTTATTTGGCTATTTATTTGATTTTTGAGTGATTTTAGTGAACTTGGATGAAAATCTTCTAAATGGTATTTAAGCTTCAAAGTGCTTTTAGGGTAACTAGTTTGAGCTTATTTCAACATTGAACAATCACTTTAACTAACATTTAAATTAAATTAAGATTTTTAAGTGAAAACTGCATAAGCTGACATTAAACTGGAAACTTGAAATTGATGACAGAAGTATCTTGAAAATACATTAAAACGACTTACTACAACATCTTTTATCTAAAGATTACATTAGAAATTGAAATTACATTAAAACTAATACCTAAAACTAAACTACAGCTAATACTTCTCCTCTGGTCTTTTTTTCTTCTTTATAAATGACTATTATGGTTCCACTTGAGTCTCTGTGCAATTCCTACAACCGTTGGATGACCTGTATTGATCCTAGCCATTGAATGGCTTTTGGCGGGAAAAATGGAGAAGGGCAATTTGCTCTAATTTAGGCCCTAGGGGTGGTGTGATATGATTGGTTCTTGGGGAGTGGTATTTGGCAGGGATAAGGGTGTGGGTGAGACAGAGGTGCAAGTGGTGATGGTGGAGGTGGTTTTGCAGGGAAGGAAGGGTGGTATTGAGGGGGAAGATGGTGGGTTTGACCGAAGGGAGTGGGTTTGACCCTGGTAATATTTTAAACATTTGGGCTTTTGTTGGGCTAGGGGTGTAAAGGGCTTGGGTAGTATTTGGATTGTGGATTGGATTTGGCTTGTGGGTTTTTATAATAAGGATCCGTTTGGTTTTTAGGTTTAGTAAATACAAGGACTAAAATTGCAAATATCCGAAAGTTGAGGGGCCTGATTTGGAACTTTCCCAAAGTATTCATTAGGACCATATTGCCAGGTATGATAAACCAAAGGACCTTTGTTAGGAATACGTTTATTCCACTGAAGACTCGGTCACCCCAAGTACTGTTTTAGCATAGTGTAGCTCATAGTAAATATTATATTAGTGTAGTATATGTGGAGTCGGGTCGGGTCTTTACCCACTGTCAGTCCGGTCCACAGCCCGTTTGATAGGGCGGTAAGCTTGTAACTATAAATACCCTCTCCCACCCAAGGGAGAGGGTTGGACCTTCATTTGCAATTCAACATTTCCTTTCTTTTACAAGGCTCCCAACCTCCTTCCTCTCTCTAACTTTCTCTCACTAGAAATCCATCATATTCGATCCATACACACTTAATCTAAGCTAGTTATAACCTTTATTGTATTACAATTGGTATCAAGAGCCAAGGTTCTATCCTAGGATTAGTGGTATACATAAAAATCGTGGCTTAGGTTATGTGTTCTTTGTGGTTCGAATACTTTTAGGGGTTTTTCTCTCATTTTGATCTCGTATCGTGTTTATCTTGTGGTTTTGTTTGTACTTTCTTAGTTAGAAAGGTCATACACATATTGTGTAGCTCTTGGTTTGGTTAGATCATCAATCTAGTGGAAGATATGATGAATTCGTGGTTAGTTTCTACTTAGCGAGTTGGCATATTCGTGGTAGAGAGTTGGCTGTTTTTATTAGCGAGTTGATAATAGAGATTTGGCGGTTTGCCATTTTTGGGTATAATGCCAAATTGCTAGACAGCGACAGCTTTGTCTTATTAGTTTCGCGAGTTGATTGACCAGCGAGTTGATCTTTGCTAGCGAGTTGTGATCTGTGTAGCGAGTTGACTTCTTGTAGCGAGTTGTGACGTAACCAGCGATTTGATCTTTATAGCGAGTTGGTGATTGGTAGCAAGTTGAGTCTAGGTAGTAATCTGCTTCTTTCCAGCGAGTTGTCTAAATAGCGAGTTGAGAAATTTAGCGAACTGTCCGCTATAGTAGCGATTTGATGTGTATAGCGAGTTGTTCAACAAGTAGCGAGTTGTAACCTCTGTGTAGTGAGTTGGTGCACTTGGGTAGCGAGTTGTATTACGCTTGAGTTAGAGTGATTTACGTCAGTGTTTTGGTATATCCAGCGTGTTGAGGACCTTGTGATTTGTGCCAACATTCAACAATACATGGCAAACAATCCATCAAATAATGTATTGAACCCAACGGAGCCATCACAAGTGTCTGATAGATGTCCCCGAATGCTTCATGATACTGTACACTCACATTGAGAAACTATTTGACAAGTCTGACTACTCTGGTGGTTATAGTCGTGCATTTGCGACACTGTTAGGACATGACATTGAGTCGTTTAATGTCACAATGCCTCTATACCTAGATCAACTGAAACAACAAATGGTCAAATCTGATTTTTCGATAAATTGTTGTAACGCTGCTTACACGGTAATGCTCAAACAACTCCAAACGTTCAATGACTCAAAATTCACCATGGAATATGACTGGGAATGCCAAATGACATGTAAACGGTTTGCCGATCACACTGGTCTAGAGGTGGATGCATTCAGAGACACTTTATTCCAGATCACTGGGGATGTTAAGGAGTTCATTAAGGCACGTGCACATACTTTATCAACAAGTGCAACAGTCATTATTGAAAGGACATGCATTGAACCTAATACAGATGAGGTGGAGACTTCACAACCACAGGTGTCAAGGTTAAGTCAATCTCCAAAAGGTTATACTTCTGATTTATGCAAACATCCTGGTCAGGACTCACCCACCTATGAATCATGTTCATTGAATGAGACTGATAGTGATGTCTTGTCTAATTCAATCTACACGAATCCTATGTGGGAGAATTGTGATCAGGTTGATGAAAAAGGTGATGATTCAGACTCTTTGGTTTCAAATTACCACACAAAATCTAATGAAACGGTTGATTTACATATTTTCAATGAACTCTCCAAAAGATTTTCTCAATTGGAAAAGCACTGCATCTCACTTGAACTTGCAATGCAACGTAATGAAGAACAGTTTGTAATCAACCAACCACGCTAAAACTCAGAACTTCCTGAGTTACGCGAGTATTTCATTATAAATAATTTAAAAGCTCAGATTGAAACCAAAGACCTGATAATCAATCGCCTCAAACTTCATGTTAAAGATATGAATGACATGTGCTCGTATCTTAAAGATAAAGTCACACAGGATTACTACTCTGACTCTACAACCGTAGTGGAGTTAGAACACAAGGTAACCGTATTGCAAAATGAAAATGAAACACTGAGGAGACATAGAAAAATGCTAAGTGACTTCATCAATGATAAAAAATCTACGAATTCCAAACATGTCCAATCACTTACCGCTCATAATGATGATATCAAAAATAAGCTTCAAAAGAGAGTGCTCGAGATGTCAACAGTAAATATTGAATTGGTAAAAACTGCCAGGACAGACATGAATACTAAGTTTGATAAACCTTTCATGCCAATTAGAAAACCTAGGACAGTTAGGCAGATCTCAGCCTTCAGCACGAATCGATCAAAAATTTCAAAATCTAGGTGCGCACCTCTAATTGGTACTAACCAAGAATTATCAAAAACAGTCACTTCACAATGTCAACCTAAGGTAGTTAAGACTCTCAATAAACTCATGAGGAAAGACAGTGAAGTACATGGAGGAGGTCCAAACCGGGCTAGAACACCATCACTTAAGAACATTCATTCCACAGGACTCAACACACCTTCCATAAGGCAGTCAACCATTGGACTTGAAAGATCAGATATTAGAGTGTCAAAAAATTACCTTAAGTGGGTCCCTACGGGTAGGATTTTTAAATTGATGGGATTCAGGTGGATACCTATGCAATCATCTCCATACGACAAATTTAACAGCATGGGTGCCACTATTAGGGAAACTATCCACACTAGCTCTTGTCTAAACAAGCAAAATCCACATGCTGGTGCAGGGTTTTCTATTTCAGGTACAAGATGTCCTTCTGAGAGGCTCAAAGTTTGGCGACGTAAAGACTCACTCCCTACTACTCTAGGGAATCTGGTGTAAATTCAACGGTCAATGTCGCATGATGACTCCTGGTAGCTTCATTATCAGGACTCGGACCTCTAGAATAGTGTGGTGTATGAACGTATGTGATCGTTCATTCCGTATCCTTTATGTATATATTTATATAGATACATGTAAAGCCATCTTTGTCATAAGTGATATCACATTTTTTGTGTGTGCTTTGTTGCACTGGCATGTCTTCTAGCATCGATAACATTTACGGTCCTAGAAATGTCATTCAATAATGACACGGGTCTTTAAATGAAGTTCGAACAAAAGTTTAAAACTTGCCACTATGGCTTGCTAATGTACCTGTTAGCAACCCGCTCTTTCTGTCTTACTCATACATGTATGTAGTCAATCAACAACCTTTGTTCTCTAGTCATTGATTGAGGGGGAGAGTGGTTTCTGATTCATGCTTCTGTGTGCATATATAAATGCGTCTGTGTGCATACCTGTGTGATTGATTGACATGTGCATCTCTGTGGTATATGATCTCTGTTGGTGAATGATTTCGGTAATGAATCCATGTGTGATGATTATGACCTGTAGAATATATCTGTACTGATGATTCTCTTATATAGAGGGTCTACTTGGTATATTTGGTATATTGTTGAAAGTGGAAATGTGCACTTTGTGTTGCGAGTTGGCAAGTTTGGTACTTAAAGGTCTACTTAGTCAAATTCGTATACCTATAAGTAGAGGGACTGAAATGTCATTTATCAAACTTCAAAAGAGTATAAATACTCTTTAGAATAGCGATTAGGTTTCTAATACCCAACCCGCCGCTGCTACTACTTCTCACTGATCCGCTGTGTTTAGATCATCAGGTTTTGTTACATCATTTAGTTTGTATAGATTTAGTGATCATGCTTTATGTTGTCTCACTAGGCTTAGCTACTTCTTGATGTCTGTTTAGGTCGATCGTGTATAGCGAGTGTGGATTCTCGAACCATACGTAGTGGTGTAGTGTTTCTATCAAAGATTAATCAGACATACGGTATGTTGAAATCCCACCATACGCATATCCTTTTTCACCTCATCTTTGGTTTACCCCGTTCGTGTTTAACTAAAGTGAGTCATACCTTATGTGATGTGTATACCATGCTTGTTTGATTCACTCATTGACTATGTAGTGTAGTTAATGTGATAGTGTATTACTGATAGCGAGTTATGGATGTTTCTGGTTAGTGGGTTAAGGATATGCTTGGTAGCGTGTTGATGACATTCTTATTAGCGAGTTGATGATGTTTCTTGCTAGCGAGTTGATGAGATTTCTCGGTAGCGAGTTGATGAGATCTTACTTTAGCGAGTTGATGAGATTTCAATTTAGCGAGTTGATGAGATTTCTTGATTAGCGAGTTGATGAGATTTCTTGATTAGCGAGTTGATGAGGTTTATTGTTAGTGAGTTGATGAGATTTCACTTTAGCGAGTTGATGAGATTTCACTCTAGCGAGTTGATGAGATTTCTTGAATAGCGAGTTGATGAGGTTTATTGTTAGCGAGTTGATGAGATTTCTCTTTAGCGAGTTGATATGATTTCACTTTAGCATGCTGATGAGGTTTCTTGACTAGCAAGTTGATTTAACTATTTGATTGCGTGTTGTAACACATATTAGCATGGTGTATCATTTATGCTAGGGTGTTGTCCAACCTGTGAATATAGCGAGTGGTTTCATTTATGATTGCGTGTTATGTACCATTTATGATTGCGTGTTGTGTACCTACATCTTGCTTGTTATATCTATGTGTGGGCCTTGTCTCTTGTTGGCTGATTGTGTGTCGTCCCTTAGTGTGAATATAAGGTGTGGGTCTTGTAGTTGGTGTTATTGAACTCTTGCACAACTTACTTATGTTATATCTCATGGTTAAGATATATTTTATGATAGTGTTGTGAGTGCAAACTAACCACTAACCATATACGTGTACCTATCATGGTGTATTATGATGTTTGTGCAGACAAATGGCTGACAATGCTATACCAATAGAATTGGGGACAGTTCCACCGCCACCCACACGTACTGACGATGAGATATTACCACATAAGGAATGGATCTCTACTGGGAAAAGCAATCTCTACATTGATGAGAACAAGGCACAGAACAATCCCACTTACAAGATTGTTGTGGACATACTGAGAAACACATCCTTCTTTAAGGCTTTCACTGTTTCATCCACCATACCATCGATTTACATTCAGCAATTTTGGAACACCATGATTCATGACAAGGACAACAACACGTATCGGTGTCAACTCAATGAGCAATGGTTTGAAATCAACAAAGAAACACTCAGAAATGCACTCCAAATCAACCCCATCCTTCCCAACAAACCTTTCTCATCCCCACCAAATCCCGAAGACCTCCTAAAGTTCGTCAATGATCTGGGGTATCCTAAGGAGGTCATCACACTGTCCTCTATGTCCACCAATGAAATGTATCAACCATGGAGAGTGCTGATCACGCTTATCAATTTATGTCTTACGGGAAAGACATCTGGACATGAGAGGCTGCGGGCCCCTGCACTACAGATACTGTGGGGTATCGTAAAAGGGAAAGATATAGACTTTGCTAAACGAATCTGGGAAGAATTTGCTCACTCTGTTACTCCCTCCGTCCCAAATTTATTGTCCCCTATTGACTTTTTCGGTCTTTCTTTCTCAACTTTGACTATAAATATTTTTGTTTGTGTTATACAATTTTTGATAAAAATTATACCAAATGAAAATATATTTAAAACTCAATCCGTTCATATATATTGTATCAAGTATTATGTAATATAAACAAAAATACTTAAGGTCAAAGTTGAGAAGTAAATACCGAAAAAGTCAAAAGGAGACAATAATTTTGGGACGGAGGTAGTAATACCTTCTTGGAAGACAGAATGAAGTTGGAAACCAACAAAGAAAGTAAGAAATGGAAATCCAAGTCCCTAATTCCTAGTATCAGATTCACCAAACTTATCATACTTCACCTTCAGCAATCTCATAATATACATCCTAGACCGGAGTCCTCTGTACATCTGGCGAGTGATGAACACTGTGTGGGTAATCTCAAGTTCGTTGCAAAAGGTACTGATCAAGAAATGTTTGGGATGGACATACCTGATGCTCTCCTCACTGGCAACATCCTTGATGCACCATATTACCAACTTTATCTGAGCAAGGTTGCTGCATTTCGCAAACAATCTACCTCTAAATCCAATGCTAACAAATCGGCATCCAAGAAACGCAAGGTTGTCTCTACCACTGAGGTGGCATCAGGTGGCACTAAGAAACACAAATCGATCAAAGCTGTTAGCAAAACCAGGTCTAAGAAAACCAAGAAAGTTAAAGTTACAGTTTTTGATGACAATCCACATGATGAGGTGTCACCCACTGAAGCTGCTGACATTCAAAAGGCTATCGAAGAAAGTCTCAAAACCAGTGAGACTCATTCTGGTCCCCCACTGACAGGTGTCAGCATTAAAGAGCCTGTACCTGAGAAACTTATGCCGCTACCGGACACCATCGGGAAAGGAAAGAATGTAGTAACTGATGAACAAGCCGCACATACACTTCTTCACATCTCATCACCTGCTTCCAAGCTTAAAGAACCACGGTACGAATTCAAGAGACGATCCCCGGAAACTTCCAAACCGAAGGAGGTGTCCTCTGAAGATACACTGGAACAACCACAAAGTCATGAACCTCTCATCGAATCCAGTGATTCCGAGTCTGATCTTAATGTCTCTAAGAAGAAAGAAGAGACTCCTGTTACTAGCACTGGGGATACGACCTCCAAGGACTTGCCCCCACCTGTATCTGAACCCACCACTGAACCCCACTCGAATCTGCAAGATGAATCTGTTGCTGCTATCTACCCTAGGGTTCAAGAGAATCTTAAGATGAAATCTGACGAACATAAGCTGATGATTGAACCTGACACTTCAACGGGAACTCTCTCCTCATATAAACAGTTTGATCATGAGTTCACTTATGAGGATCAAGATGCTGACAACAATCCTGAAGGGAAGGAGACCTCTATACCAACCAATGAGAGCGAAGCCATCTCTATGGTAGATGTTCCCATTGAACAATATGTGTCTATGGTACCCACAGTGACCATACCAATTCCCACCACTACATCATCAAAAGGCATCTCCACTGCTGCAGTCACTACTACCATCCCACCTAGTTCAATTGAGAACCTGTCAATTCAAGTTGAAAAAGCTCTGTCTTCCGCTGAAAGAGCAAATAAGGAAGTCATAGACATCAAATCTACGCTGGTGAAGCATCAGGGTGTTCTTAAAGATCTCCAAAAGCTCGACCTGCACAATGTCATCCACCACCAAGCGTCTAGAATCTCTAAACTTGAGCTGATCAACATTGATACTTTGGTGCGTGAAGCAGTTGAAGAACAGGTGTCCTTTGCTGTTAAAAAGGCCATGGATGCACCACTCAAAGCACGATTCAACGATTTATCCACTTACGACATGAAAGATCTGTTGCAGCAACGTATGTTTCAAACTGATCATCACAAGGAACATGAGGCACACCAACAGTTGTATATGTCACTGGAAAGGTCTATGATGATTGACGATGCCAAAGAACGGGAGATGGAGTTGGCAGATGAACGTAAAAGAAAGAAACGTAAATAGAACATCCCTAGACCACCATCTGAGGATCCTCCTCCTCCTCCGCCACCTTCAGGATCCGCTGGTGCACTAGGGTCGTCTGGCGGGGCAAGTACCTTACAATCTATGCAACCACCACACGTGCCAAAATCATCACCTCAGAAGGGTCTATCTGAATCTACTACTGAATCCAGAAATCCCAAGTCTTCCCAACATGTCACCTACAAAGCATGGATGACTACTGAAACCCGACACACACCTTCTGTCTCAATAGAGCATGATCTGGACTTTGATTCTGGAATACCTATCGAAGACCCCTCATCTGCTGAAGATGAAGATGATGACAATGATGATACGATTCCTCAAGTATCTAAAAGGGATCAATGGTGGAAATCATTCACACGTGTAGATGGATCTCCTTCCACCCCTATTAAGGTTACTGATGATGCCATTAGTACATGGTGGAAACACGATGATGCTATGCAAGAGTCTCTATCACCTGAGCCTGAGTGGATGATCTCCTCCGACACTCAACCTGTTCCTGACAACAACTGGGCGCATGCTGTAGCTGATAACTATGTACCTCCTCCCACACACTCCCTACTTGCTCAGACAGGAGACATGGGTTCTTTCATCCAATGGTATTGTAAGAAACAAGGAATATCCAAGCTGACTACAAAGGATTTAGAAGGACCTGCTTACGAGATTGTCAAAGCTTTTCATCCAGACATTGTGCACCTACAGTATCAAATGGAAGAATGTCACAAAATGCTTACTGATCAAGTTGAAGACGACATCCTCGACTACAATCTCGGGAAACCACTTCCAATTGGAGGCTCTCCAGGTCGACTTACACTCCAATCAGACTTCTTCTTTAATAAAGATCTTGAGTATCTCCGTTCTGGCAACAAAATTGCACTTTCCATTACCAAGATAAAAGCTGCTCGCTACACCAATGTTGGGTTGGAACAAATGGTGCCTGATACGATGTGGTGCGATGAAGAATGCAAATATGATGTTGCAGCATCCTTTGGTATATCTCACTGGTGGTACAAAAAGCGTGAATTCTACATTGCAAGACACACAGCCGCTGGTGATCCCAAAGCCGCTTATTCAAGGAAAAGAATTCTAAGTGTTATTCGTGTTGAAATCTTTCCTACATGCGGATACAAGTACTTGAAAAAGATCGTCCTTAGACGATCACGTTGTTGGGAGCATACTATATCCGAGGGTGACTTCAAGTATTTACACCCCAATGACTTTGAAGATCTCTACCTGCTTCATCTTCAAGGAAAACTGGATCACCTTGCAGCACTTGAAAGAAAAACGCTTGTCTCGGCTGTCACTCAATGGATTCGTGGGCTTGTCATTAGACAAAGAGTTAAAGATTTCCAACTTGGATTTGAAAGCTATCAGACTCAACTAAATCTCACTAGACCTCGATGGGAAGCCAAGGACATGGAATTCAAGAGAGATTACTCGATTGTTGAGTCACCTAGAGCAGTGGTTTTTACTGATTGCTTCAACACTCAAATGCTCATGAGACTTGATGAAATCCACCACTTTAGCGATGGCACACTTACACAAGTGGAAGCTGCTCTGGATGTCAGGGACAAAGAATACCGAATTGCAAAAGATGTGAAGTACACCGTCTTCTGGACTGCAGAGATGTTCCAAAGAAACAAGCACTTTCTACATGCCATCAGGAAACTGTTGCTTGAAAGACGAATATTCCGAAGTTTAGAATGCTTTGTGGGTGGGAGAATTCGTGAAGGAGACTACCGGCTAATGGAGCGCACCATCTAATCTCTTGTCATTATGTTATGTAACAATTGTTATGGCACTATGTTGGTCTGTAACTATATAATCATATGTACTTGCGTGTGATTGTGTTCGTCTCAATATGGTTTGCAGTCATTTCAGGCTGTAACCCGGTCTTCAATATGGTTTGCTATTACTTCAAATAGCAACCCGGTCGTCATACTGGGGAAAGTTCGTCGCCAAAAAGACGTCTATTCCTAACAAAGGCATGAATTACTTTATATTCGTGCCTTTCCGATCTGTTGTACGCTTAAGTGCATCATTTCGTGAAAAAGAAGAGAAGTCTTCTTTATCAAACAAATACTTTCCTTTCAAAGATTCTTCGGGAAAGTATTTGATCCAAACTTGGTGGTACCATGGTTTTTGAAGATCAAAATACACTTAAAACAGTGTTTTAAAATATACCACTCAATCGATGCAAAAAGAATTTATCTTTTGTGCAAAATACGATTATTGAAAATGCGTCATCGATTGAGGGGGAGCATGATTTCAAAAACTATATGTCACCATAACAAGATCTTTGTGCGTAAGGGCGTATTCGACATGTGATTGTTATGTGTTAGTATATGAATTTTTCATGAGTTTCTCGCTAAACTCTAAATCCTTTATAAACTCATCCCTTCTAACACATAACATTCTCCCTCAAGGTTTGAGGGGGAGCAAATGTATCATCTCAAAAATCAGTAATTCTTAAACATGACACACCTTTCTCCCAAAACCTTTTAACTTATTTAAATCACTTGGGATCACAAATCTCAACTGGTTTGAAATTTTTGATCGGGGGAGAAAAACGTGATTTAAATATGGAAATCTGATTAAAATATGGTGTTGATTCAAAATTTATGCTCTCCTATATGTGCTAAACCCTTTTGTATACCAATGCACATATTGAGGGGGAGCAAATGATTTAAGAAAAAAAAGGATTCGAGCATCATGTGAGATCGAGACTCAGTCTTAACCAATGAATTGACGAAACAAAAACCGTCTTCAATCGAAAGGACTTGTCCTGGCCGGGTAATAACTTCAAGCTGGGTTAACCAGTGATGTAAGCGTGTCTCGAAGAGGACTTGTCTGAGTAGAGTGTACCGTTTCGAGAATCCTTTTGTGAACTTGATCAGGCCGGGTAATAATTTCAAGCTAGTTTATCTAGTGATGTAAGCGTGTCTCGAATGCCTGTTCATGTTTACTAAAGGTGGATCAATTCTAAAGTGCAATTCTTCCCGACTTGTGCAAATTTACTATCAAAACATCGGTGCACATGTTAAGGGGGAGCATTTGAAAATGGTAAAACTCTCAACGTGTTAACAAAAAAATTGAGTTTTCGATCATAAACACGTTGAGAAAACTTTCAATGATTTGGTTTATGGCAACATAGGATAGTCATGAAGTTATAAGGTGGCTAAGGTTAGGAAAACCGTCCTATGATCCGCCAGAGCCGGAGGGATCTACCCATGGACAATACCATCTAGATAGTACTAGAAAGTCCGTAGGTATGATTATGAAAAAAGGAGAAATATGAGTATGGAGAAAGAAGGGGTTGAAGAATGAAAAGGAAATGAAATAAGAAAGGGTGAAAAGAAATAGCCCTCCATTTATTCAACCTTAGAGCAGAAACCGGGTTCAATTCATAATCTACTGATGGTTGCTAAGGCGACATTGGTATTGAAGACAAGACGTCATGGACCCAGTGACGCACTGCACTAAACCTTCTAGCCACTCAAGTTCTCTTAAAAGAACTTGTTTCATTCTCACGGGGAACCGGTGTAATCTATCGACTTATCTCTTAGAGATGGTTGATATTGAAGCAGGAGACCTCTCCCTAGTCTCCGCATAGGAAAACCAAATGCACTTATTGAGTCTAGAGCCTCGAGATACATAAAAAGATCTCATAGGAACACGTGCTACTTCTACCCTGGGTGTTCAACATTAAGGACACCAGTGGTAAACTTATGAGTCCTACGCAGATCTTAGCAATCTGCCAGAACATTTATGAGGGATGTTATTTATCTAACTCCCAATGATTGAATGGAAACTCCTGCCAGGGTCAACATCAAGCAGCCCTGAAAGCAGGTCACTTAGGTAATTCCTTGTGGATTACGCTAAGTGGTCCCGATGGTTACAAAAGGTCTACAGTCGTGGAGTGATCTCCATCGACTCACCTAATCGTTGATATACTACGGTATAATCTTAAAAGGCCCTCTGTGGGTTTTCGATTAGGAACGGTCTTGGTGAGGGTTAGAAGGAGTCTTCACACTATGCTGTTGACAATCTCTAATTCCAAACCTGTAAGTACCGGAAGATTTGTTGCTAACTGTTTGCTTGCAGGAATTTCGGATGGTTGCTGCAGATTGCTGAAAAGATGCTGATCCATCAACACATGTTCACACTTCATCATCACATCCTTTGAAATCATGATCATTAATTGGGCCTCATTTATGCTTCCACAACTCTGATGCTGAAGATCATGATCCTGAAGAGTGTGAGCATGCCACTACAAAGATGATCATATCACATGAAGAGGTTATTACTCTATGATGACTTTCAGACTCGCATTTTTGGATGGTGAATTCGAAGTAACTCTCAAAGACCATCTAACGTATTGATCAAGTCATCTAGAGTCGGCTGCCCAAAAGCACAAAGATCTCAATATGAAGAATCAACATGCTACGAGCTACAAAGATATCTACAAAGATTAAATGCTAGGATTCAGCACTTATTTTCTGGGGTGACCTCCCTTAGGGGGAGATTGTTAGGAATACGTTTATTCCACTGAAGACTCGGTCACCCCAAGTACTGTTTTAGCATAGTGTAGCTCGTAGTAAATATTATATTAGTGTAGTATATGTGGAGTCGGGTCGGGTCTTTACCCACTGTCAGCCCGGTCCACAGCCCGTTTGATAGGGCGGTAAGCTTGTAACTATAAATACCCTCTCCCACCCAAGGGAGAGGGTTGAACCTTCATTTGCAATTCAACTTTTCCTTTCTTTTACAAGGCTCCCAACCTCCTTCCTCTCTCTAACTTTCTCTCACTAGAAATCCATCATATTCGATCCATACACACTTAATCTAAGCTAGTTATAACCTTTATTGTATTACAACCTTAAATGTAATTTTGCATTTATTACAATTTTCAACACCCCGGGGACCATTTATGTAATTTTCTAAAGTTTAGGGGGTGAAATTGTAATTTTTCCAAAAGTTTTCAAAATGTTCCCAATTAAAAGTTATGAATAGTACAAGGGTAATATTTGTTAAATTTCACTTTTTGAATAATCAGGGACTATTTTTGCCAATTTTGATACTTGAGGGGTAAAAGTTGCCAATATGTGTAAACTTTTATCCAGGGACTATTTGTGAATAAATTTGATTTCCCATGGACTAAAGTTGACTTTTTATTCATTTTAAACCTTCAGGGACTAGTTTTGCCAATTTATGAAACTTGAGGGACTGAAACTGCCAATTATGCAAACTTTGTTCGTTTTTCATCTGTTTTTGATTATTTTGCATTTGAAACATGTAAAACACTTTCCTGAGATATTTTCACTATTTTGATTCAATATTGAGTGTTTTTAGATGTTTTGGCAGCTCAGAAAAGGTAAAAATGATGAGTATTTACACACTCATCAGGTTTCGATTTTTATAAAGCTCAAAAGGTTTTGTGTTTAATTTACTTGCATAAACTTTTACTTGAATTAGTACGTGTGTACAAGAACACGATTCAAACACACTATTGTTTGATTCTTGGATTGAATTACAAAAGAGGTAAGGGGTAATTCTTATAATCCACATAAACCCTAATTAGGGTTCTTGATTTGAAGATTGCAATTGATTCTTGTTCGGGCTAGAATCACAAATGTATGTTTACTATTTATTATTGATTAATTAATTACATGTTATATGATCTTGTTATAACGCTTCCGCATATGCTCTCATGATGTGTTTGATTTATTTATATGATTGTCATGATATTATAATTCCAACAAGGCCTTGGCCCACGGAGGTCATTTTGTATCTAAGAATCACACTACGATGCTACGAAAATGAATTTTCCTTTTAAATCGGATTTTGGCTAATATATTTTTTGTCTTCTTAGAGGTGGTGCTTAGCTTTGGGCACAACACTAGCAAATGATGCAATTATGGTCTTTCTCATGAGTGGTGAGTTTACATGTGCATGTTAATTTTCTTATCTATTTTAGTGAAGCCAAACATTATTTTGTAGTCATTTTGCTAGAATTAACACTGATGTTCTTTTGGTTGAACAACACTCCAGGTTGCTGTAACGATGTATCTAAAGTACACTATGAGCTGACCCAACAGGCTTCAGGTATCCAAGGTACAGTGTATTCAGAATGACATTATCTATTTTTTTTTCTTTTTTGTGTATTCTTTTGTCCATTTTTTTTGGATACTTGATGCATTAATTTATTTTGCATTATTGCATTATTCTTAGCCAAAACGACATGTGTGGTGTCGTTTAATGCCCTTACATTATTATATACTAACAGGGTTCCCGCGCGATGCAGCTGCGGGCACCCTGTAATTTAATTTTTTCGACTAATAATTTATTTTATTTGTACGTTTTTTGGCAATAGTTTTACTGATTAGTTTTTTATGCCAAAAGTTTGATGAAATTTTGCTTAGTTTGTATTATTATTATTATTATTATTATTATTATTATTATTATTATTATTATTATTATTATTATTATTATTATTATTTTAGTAGTTTGCTTGGTTTGTATAATATGTGAACATATTTTAGTTTACTATGTTCTTTTTAACAATAAATTTACAGATATCAAAAATTTCGTTTAGCTCGGTCCGTTCGGGCTCGAGCCTGTTGGCTCGTGTCTGTTCGGGCTCGAGCCCGTTTGACCCGTGCTCGTTCGGGCTCGAGCCCATTGCCCGTTTGGGCTTGAATATTTGTATAATATGCTTTATTATTTGTATTAGTGACATTTAATGTAGTAATTGTGTTTAAGTTGGTTGTACAATATGCTTGATAATTTGTACTTTGTATTTTTTATGTAAGGGGTGTTTTAATAAGTGCATTAATTGTATTTATTAACCAGTTAATTAATTGTATTTAATGTATATAATGATTTATTTATTGTATTTAATGTTAGTATTAATTGTATGCTGGAATTAAATATGAGACGAATTTCTATAAGTAGCATTTGTATTTTAATCACTTGTATTTTAAGCTTATTAATTTGTAAGGCTTAATTTTAAGTATTTTAATATTAAAAGGCCTTCCTCCATTATAATATAGTATGATATAATAGTAATAAGTGAAGCCTAGACAAATCTGAATTTAAATTGTAAATCTTCACCATCGAAACTCTGATATAGGAACTGGAATGTGTCTCCGGTTTTCATGTTCCAAGTCTTGTACAGAGCAGAACATCGTTTGAATGCATATTGGTTTGCATCATGTCTACCAAATGAAACCCTGCTAGTTTCTCCATCATCGTTGATTAGAGTAACTTGCAAATCCTCTTGTTTAACAAAGAGTATATATTGTAAACTTTCATCCAACCTATCCACTATTTTAGTTTTGGCATCCTCTCTTGGCAAGCGAATTCTTCCCTGATAGCATGTATCTGTATCTGTGAGCTTTTTGGTTATAATCTTGTCAGCTAATTCCTCCCAACTCATTCTCTGTAGTCTATACCTTGAAAAATGTGTTTATTTGTGAATGCATATTGAAACAAACATGGGATTTAATTTATACATGGATTGGAGCATGCAATGTCTATAATTTGTACTAATAGATATTTATTTAACTCTTAAAGTGAATATATTCTCCGATATTGTTGTTTAATGACCTTAAATATTACTATCAAAGGAATGAATATTTTGTTTAAACAACTTTCAAGTCGATCAAATTGAAAATCACGAGATTCGTCTTACGTACATTCTACAATTATTGAAAATCATAAAGATGTGATTCTTGATCATGAGTGCTATAATATGTATCTATAACATATACTAGACGAGTACTCGTACGTAGCAACGAAATTTTATAGTGGTAGATAGTTTTAGTAATAAAAAAAGTTATAGGTTATAAACGAAAAAAAATAAAAGTTTGAGGATTTGGGGAATGGGGATTAAACATGATGTTTTGAAACACGGTTCGACCGGGATAGTTCAACCGGTTGAATCGTTTCAATCGAAAAATGGGTCAAATTAAACAAGGTCATTCTACGGGTTGGGTCTAAAAAATGGAATAAATTAAACCGGGTCAACTCGTCGGGTTTGAAGCGTCCCGGGTCAACCCGGTTTTCGATGTGTATTAATAGCAAATATTTTAACACTTCAATACTTTTCAAATGCATGGTTTAATTTCAATACTTTCAAAATGTGCTATAAGTTTCACCATTTTTCAACATTGACAATTTTTACTTTATAGAAGGGTTTCCACACAATGCGTCGACGGGTACCCGTTTACTATTTTTTTGGCGAACAAATGTTTTTTATGTGACCTTTTAGACGATCGACATTTTTTTTCCAACTTCTTTTTTCAACCATTACATAATAATTCAAATACATTTAAAAACATTACAAATAAAATGACTAAACTACTAATTCATCAACACATTTGCCATAACTTTTAAGGATAAAACAACCAGCCTATGTATATTTGGATAAGCCCATTAATAGTCCAGATTTTCAGATAGTCTAATTACTAATCAATCAAAACATTACTACATGATGATGATGGATTAAATGGGTTTTTACAACCCACATGTCAATGGGTATGAATATTAAAGTTGTCACAATTAAAGGCATTTAATTTACATTTGAAAGTTGACTTGTCAACTTTAATTTACATAAAATACACAAAATTTACATAAACGCGTGTCAAAAAACCAAAAAATATTAAGAGGTAACCAAACATTTTCGGTGGCAGCCGACACAACAGCAGATCCGACGACAGTGCAACTTTATCCGGTGAATGAGTGGGGGCTACAACAACAACACTAACAAAAAATACCAAAAATGTTAGATATAAAAAAAAACTTATAGATCTACAATCAAAATCAATAGATCTAAAAAAACTATATAGATATACAAAAGAATTATAGATCTAAAAAAACTACATAGATCTACAAATAATATGTGATCTACAAATAATAGAGGCCACCAACCGGATGGTTAAAGTTTTCAAACCACTTTTTTAACAAAAACCGAAACCAAACTTAATAGAGGCTACCAATCATAACTAAAACCCCTTTCTTCTTAAAACATAATAGCCGCACACCAAACCTCCTAGGTAGCTCAAAACCATCAACCGGAAACATCAATCAAACCATCGGTGATGGTGAAGATGGTGGCTCTGGTGGTTCTGGTGGCGGCAACCATTTTTAGTTTATAAAAGAGAATTGAGTATTAGAGAGAGAAATGGAATAAATGAATGTGTGAGTTTTTTTCTGTTTTTATATAGTGGTTAATTTTTAGTATTAAGGTTTTTGGTTCCACTTGTGTCCGCCTTGAATGATTTGCTATTGAAATTGAGATTCACATTGTCTATCAATATATGTTACAAATCAAAATTGGCATTGTCACACAATACTTTCCAAAATTAAGTGTATAATTCATTGTCCAGCCTATGATGATAGGATGTCCAACGCATGATTCCAACTTTCCAAACTTTAGAATAACATAAACTATGTCCAGCCAATTTGAGTTTCCAAACTTTCCAAAAAAATATGTTTCCAGCCAAAATTTCAAGTTTCAAGTGTAAAGTTAACTCAACATGGGTGGACCTAGGGGCTCCTGGGGTTCACGGGATGACGGGAACCCAATGAATGTTTGTCGTCTAGTGTAAATTTTCGTTAAAAATCATGATTTGTAATTTTCCTTTCATATTAAAATCTATAAACCTTACATTAGTGTTATGTGACTTTCTTTTCTTTTAGTATTGTCGGTCAATGTTCTTCAGTTATACTTGTATCTTCACTCTTAATAAATTTTCCAATACTCCAACATATTTACCACAAAAGAAAAGAAAAGTTGAAGCCGTATGCAAGGGGTGTAGGATGTTAAATAGACATCAAATGACAAACACACGTGGTGTGCACGGGACTGATCCATCATCCATGTCAACTTCATACATTCATACCAAGCTCCAAGAGCACCGGGTATAGTGGCTTCGAACTATATTAAAAAAAATGTTATCAGTTTTTATTATTCTAACACTGCTCATAAAAATGCATCAAAATTTACCCCTATTTGGTAACTTAAAGCCATAACATACTGGAACCCACATATACTAAATGCTCGATAAGGAAAAATATTACGTAGAATTGTTTTCTTATGTCTTTTCTTTTTTAACATATATATATATATATATATATATTTTTAATCTTATAGGAGTGTGTGCTTTTGACAAATGTTTATTTTCATTTTAAATTGACCTATGTAGATTTGTTTTCACATATTATAAGAGTTATAGTATTCTTTTTTTTTTTGGAAAGGAAGAGTTATAGTATTCTTGAGCCTAATATTTAGGGTTTATGTTAATTTGATGGTAGATAAAAAAACTTTTAAACGTTATTGTAAAATACCAAAATCCGAAATAGAAGAAAAATTGGTTTGGCTTGAAATTGTTGGAGCAAGAAACTTATAGTTAATTTTAGCTCGAGTAGGCCTGCTGATATTGAGTATCATTATAGCCACTTGCCCACTTATATATACGAGAGATAATCATTTTTAATACTATATTCTTTTATGTATTTTTATTTCCTATTTTAGATTCAAAATTTTATTAATTTCTATTGCGTGTACCATAAACTTTTAATAATTTCTATTGCGTGTATCATTACGATGAGATTATGACGTCACACTATTTAAACCTTTTACATTAAATAAAAAAATGTTTCGTTTAAATTGTACGCATTATATACTGTTAGAGTTTGACAATCAAATAACACAAATATGCGAAAGCTAGGATCAAGTATAACACGTATAAAGATTAACTAAAACATAAATCGTAACGTACCCGATGCATTTCAATAAATCTTGAACTTGTGTAATTATAGATCTATGATAAACCCCTTACCGTTTTGTTTATCGATCTCTTGATAATAACTATAGTGAGTTATTACCTCGTTCTTGTACACACAAATTAAACCGTATTAAAGTTATGCAAGTAACTACACAAGAAAGTATTTTTGATCACCAAAAATCGAAACCCTAATTACTTAGGGGTGTTCGACCGGTTTTGAGAGCAAAAGAGAGGAGAGAAAAAGTTAGGGATAATTGTGTGCACAAAAGTTATGAAAATAATGACCCTAGGTTTGTTTATATAGTAATTAGGATAGCTTAGGGATCAAGCCAAGGCAATGGGTTGCCCCATTGGTGGTGTTCGGCCGACCCAAGCCCAAGGGGGGCTTCTAGACCCTTCCTTGGTTACCAAATTACATAAACACCCTTTTTCTCTCTTTCGTCTAACGGTCGTTAGTCCCTTTTCCGTTAAGTACTAACGGTCGTTAACATCTCGTGTCTAATAATAAATATAATAAAATATTTATTATTTTTCCTCAATACTCATTTATAATGTGTGCAATCCCTAGGTCTCGGGTTCGATACTAGACATTTACACATTAATTTATATACGTATATTTAACATATACAAATCCAAAGGTTGGATTATTTGATGAATGTCTATAATGTGACACGTTCGTTTGGTTCTTTTGATATAAGTTTTCGTCAAGTGATTCGAACCAATTCTTTCAGTTAATCAATCTAGATCGATAAAGAAAGAATATAGCTAGCGGATCTTCATAGTAGAATTGTTTGTCTCAAAAATGAATAACATAGTATTTACATGTATGTTAATCTTAAACGGGATTCGAGTTTAACCATTTCAACCACACAAGATCCACTCGACACGCATGGTATACTAAATTACCACACTATAACCAACACCAACAACATGTAAATAGCTATACAGTAAGTTGATAAGTTGATTGAGCAATATGCTTGACATATACTAGTATATATTATATCCATGACTTTTCAAGGTGCTAGTCACTTTAATGTTGATCACGTGTGCTGCAACAAAATTCTTATAATGTGTGAAACTTAGACAAACCGGAATTTAAATTGTAAATCTTCACCAACAAAACTCTGATATAGGAACTGGACTGTGTCTCCGGTTTTCATGTTCCAAGATCTGTACAGAGCAGAACATCGTTTGAATGCATATTGGTTTACATGCTCTATACCAAATAAAATCCTACTAGTTTTTCCGTCATCGTTGATTAGAGTAACTTGCAAATCCTTACGTTCCATAAAGAGTATATATTGTAAACCTGCATCAAACCTATCTACTCGTATTATTTTAGTTTTGGTCTCCTTTCTTGGCAAATGAATTCTTCCCTGATAGCATGTATCTGAATCTGTTAGCTTTTTGGTTATAATCCAGTCGGCTAATTCCTCCCAACTCATTCTCTATAGTTTATACCTTGAAAAATATGTTTATGTGTGAATGCATATTGAAACAAAACATGCATGGAATTCAATTTATACATAGATTTGAGCATGCGATATCTATAATCTGTACTAATGGATGTTTATTTAACTCTTAAAGTGAATATATTCTCCGTTTTTGTTTTTCAATGACCTTAAATATTACTACCAAAGAATATTATTATTGCCAAAGGGATGAATATTTTTTTTACAACTTTCAAGTCGATCATATTAAAAATTACGAGATTCTGTCTTATGTACATTTTACAGTTATTAAAAATCATAAAGATATGATTCAAAACAGTTACAAACAACTAGAGAGACTAGCAACTAGCTTTTTAAATAAAAAGCAACTAGCATTTGCATTTTGTGTAAGTGAAAGCAACTAGCATTTGCATTTTGTGTAAGTGATCCTATTCAAAACGCTTCTTGAGGTATAAGCATCTTGCTGCTAGCGTCATTTTACACTTTATATATCCATTCAAATTTATTTAATCAGATTTTATTTTAATGTGTAGAGCTACAACTACGTCATTTTATGGTAGAGCTATAACTTTATAAGTAGAGCTATAACTACGTTAACACGTTAACAAATGATTTTATTAAGCAAACAATTATTATCAACTGTTATTACTAATTGTTACTGCTTACTAATCCTGCTAAGTTTCGCCAAATATACCGATGAGTGCTATAATCTGTAACGATATACATATATAAGCTTGGTGACTGAGTATCAACAAGTGAACTCAACATTTTATGGTTAGATTAAATAACATTAGTTTACCCTTTGTCTTTTTGATATCAAGAAAATAAATAGAACAAATACAACAACTACAAGATAAAAGGATAGAACATTAGAGCTTAATAATTACACTGAACACTTGCAGATTATGATTTTAGTCAATATTAGAGGGTCAAGGAAAATAAGATAGTTATTGTGTTTTGTAATATGATACGCGTAAGTTATTATGATAATCTAGGGTATCTCGTTAGCTATCCAGTTCTCTTCTTGTTGAGAGTAATGAACGTGTTGTTAACACAAAGAGTATTGAATGTGCACGTACTTGTCACCGGCCAACACATTCATTACTTTTTTTTCTTTTTTTCTTTTTTTTTTTTTTTTTTTTTTTTTTTTTTTTTTTTCTCTTTTCTCTTTTTTTGTTAATCCAATGGATTTCAACGATCCATCATTTTCTTTTTAGCAATTATCGTCTAGTTTTGGGTACTTCGATCACATGTTATACTCTCTTATTTCATCTTTGGATGCATCCTTTGTGTAACGTTTTAGGTGGCAATTGATGAAAGAAAAAATAATAATAATAAAAAAAAACAAAAATTAATACTTTATTTATCATATAACAACGGAATTTCATAAATACTTTTGTTTTGTGAGTGTTTCGTAATAAATCTTGTTATCTTTTAGTTTAAATACTAGCTATAATACCCGCGCACGCGCGAGTTTTTTTAAAATTTTTTGAAATAATTATTTAAAATTTTTAATCCTATTGTTAATTGCATCTTATCTAGATTTTTTGTATTTATCTTCTACTTGTGTTGTAAAATAAATAATTTTTTTTTAAATATCTTATCTATATTTTTTGTATTTATCTTCTACTTGTGTTATGGATAAATATAAAATAAATAATATTTTTTTTTTAAATAAAATTATTACTAAATTAGGTATGAATTAATTTTTTTGAAATGCAAAATTTCCAATAAGGGTTTTGTTTTATTAAATAAAAGATTATTATTCGAGTTTTCTTTTTTTAGAAAATAGCGTATATCAACATGCAGATGTGATGTTGTTTCTTTATTATTTAAAAGATAAGTACTTTATACTTGTTTTCCTTTTGTGATTTCTTATAACTTTTTTTTAAAAGACGAAATTTTATTACTAGCAAAGCGCTAGAGCAAACATTACAAAGAAATCAAATGAGGGTTTTTAAGCCAAGAATCCCAAGTAAAAGACCTATTACATCTATTATAGCACCAAAGAAAAGAATGCGACACGACATCATCGAAAATCACCGAACGGTTAGGAGGAGGGGTCTCGAAAATAGAAGGATTCCGAAAACCCCATATAGCCCACCAAGCAACCATGAAAACTCCCTCAAGTAAGCTTTTAACTTTGGACGTGAGCCGAATGTCTGAGAACCAGTCTAGCCACTTCGAAAACGAAGTCCACTGCTGCCAAACAACCTCCCACCATCGGCATATTCGTCGAAGGACCGCCTGAGCCAAAGGACATCTAAAGAAGACATGTGAAACATCCTCCTTCCATTCAAGACATATCGGGCAAGAAGCCGTCTCCAAAGTAACACCTCTCCGTATCAAGTTAAGTCTAGTAGGAAGACAATCGCGCCGAGCCCTCCACACAAAAATGTTAATCTTAATAGGAACGCCCTTCATCCACCTTGTGGAATAATTATGAGAAGGAAGAAACATTTCATCGATATTAATACGAGCATCTTTAACACAGAAATCACCATCAGAAGATAACGAACATACCTAACAGTCCAAAGAAGAGGAAAGAGACACAGTGTCCAAGATTGCAGCAAGACCAATAAGTTAATCTTGCTCCACTCCTCCTCGAACAGGTCTGCGAAAAGAAGAATCCAAAACAGTAGCCAGTTTGTCTTTCACTGAAATTTGTCGATTCATCTCTAGAGCAAATAACCGAGGAAATGCTTCTCGAAAAGGAGTACCACCTTTCTAGCTATCCACCAAAAACTGGTGTTCGAACCATTACCAACTCGTTTAGAACATTTTTCTAAAAAATCAAAGCCCCTGTCCTTAAGTACATGCACTTCCTTTAAAATAAAGCTCCATAAAGATGACGAATGAATCGACTGAGAATGAATTAGAGACCCATGAATCGCTTGTATGTAACACCCCCAATTCATGTTGCAGCGGAATTCAACTTGGGTGTTACTCGATGGCACAACAGTCATAATAATAGAAAACGATCTCTAAACGAATCGTAATAAAAAGAGTTGTCATTCATATTATTCAAATATATCAAAGTTTACATAGTGAGGTCCCAAAATGTTGCATTGTTTCAAAACACATCAATATAAAGTCTATGATGTTTTTATAGAATGACATAATTGTTTATAGCCTTCTTCCTTCGGTACGTGCCCTTCCCGCTCCATTCTTGATTATCATGGACCTGAAATACATGCTTAAGAGGTCAACACAAAGGTTGAGTGAAATTCATAGAGTTTGTTTAAGGTTGAACACAATATGTTGGTAGTAATGAGTTAATTAGACTCATACTCATGTTAGAAAACAAAACAGTTATTATTATGTACTAAGCTCATGCAACCAATACGTTAACGTGTACCAATATCAATCGGCGGTTATGTTGCCCCGGTAAGTACTTTGCCGTCATACTTAATGTTTTCAAATATAGTGCATTCATTTGAACTAACTGCTCAAACAAATGGGATTCGTCAATCCCAATAGGCCTATTCACAATACTCGCGCTCACTAATACTAGTGATTAAATGGTTCATGATGGGGCCTAGGATTGGCAAGGTAGGTACTTAGTAATAATAAAACAATCAGGCAGCATACAGTTTCAAAGCATTGTGTTCGGTTTAAAAGTAGCATGTATTTCCCCCAAGGGTTTGTAAAACATTAAAGTAATGTAAGCGGGGCTATGAACTCACCTCAAGTATGATAGCAAATAATGAAGGTGATGATCGGATCGTGTAGGTTTCTACGAGCAACCTAGAATAGAATGTTGCGACTTAGGATTTGTGTAAAGAATATAACGGAGTGCCTATATATATGTTTTGCATTTAGTCCATGATGAGGTATGATGTATATTTGTAAGTCTTTGAAAGAAAGATTTATGAACATGTATGTTTTGGTATATCGTTTACTACCGTTCGGGCTAACATATTTCAGAAGTCATGTTAGTAAGCGTTCGAGGAGCCAGGACACTTTAACTCGTAAATCCACAACTCATCTCGACGGCTTACATAATGAACTCCTCACATGAAGCTCCCTACTATTGTAGTAGTTGATAAAGTATATAAATATAGGTTTTGATTCGAAAAGTTACATGTCCGATATTTGTATAAACTTAGGAAAGTTTATAGTACATGAAGATTGTTATTAGGGGTAGTTTTATAAGTCTTGTGTGACCATTTGTCTTGGTAAAATCTCATGGTTTCCTTTTAGATGAAGTAGATACAAATTACTTGTTCATGTTATCGCCAATTTCATTGTTTCATGTTTACGCCATTGTAAGTTGGTTTGGTCATTTCGTCATGGCCTAGCCATGACCTTTGGTCCTTGTTCCAAGGTCATGTTACACAACCTTGGCTCTAGCCATGGTGGGGGTCTTGGTTATAGGTCATAATACCTTTTATTCCTTTGAAAGTATGACAATAACTTAGTAACTTAAAATATGTAAATAGCTGTTAAGAAAACTGAGAAATATCTCACTCAGAAGGCGTTTTCAAGGCTTGAGCCTCTTTGTTCCTGAATGAAAACATGATTCCGGACAACTTTCGTGTTTTAACTTTTTCATGAATCGGACCAGAAAGGCCTCTTTTTGCGTGTTTTAGGTTCTGTCACAGAAATCACAGAAACATTTAGGCAGTTTTGCCGGAAATCTTTGGTAACTTCAAATCGCCATAACTTTTGACTCGTTTACTCTTTTTAGGTGGTTCAAATTGCTATGGTTTTCTCGTTAAGTCCTCTACTGTAATATGTAATAATCCAATATAAAATTTTTACCATTTTGATCAGGTTATACCAAGATATTCACTAGTTTGCTTGTTTTAGTAACTTGTTTCAATAAGTCATTACAACAACATCTTTTACTCATCATGTTTCATCATGGACATAATCACAACACATAATATAGCAAGAATAACATATAAATGAGATGAACATGATAAATAAACAAGAAGCATGTTAGGTTTAGGCTTACAACTTTAGGCTTTCTAATTAAAGAAAGGAGTAACTAGTAAGGAAATGGACTTTGATAGACAAGCTTCAACCCTTTTCACTTCAAGCAACCTTTCTACTCTTAGTATTCTTGAAAGATAGATGATAAAGGTTGAGGTGTATTGAGTAGATTTAAACTCAAGAGAAAACACCAAGTATGTTAGGGTTTGGAAGATTTTTGGTAAGAAATAAGCTATCTAGGGTTTCTATACTTGAACTTCACTTGAACCTTGCAACAAATTAGAAAGAAATAAGCTAAGGAGAGAGTGTTGTGGTGTGTTTGATGGCCGGCCAAGGAGGGGAGGGAGAGGGGTATTTATACTCTTATGAGGAGGTTACATTTCATGGGATATTTTAGCCAAAAATCCACATGTAACACATCTAGATGCCAAGCCACAAGATCAAGCCACCAAGGGTGTGACTCCCCCCCATTGTGGCGGTTCAAATGGGATAAGGAGGGGAGGTGGCTTGGCTTGGTATTATCCTTGGTTATTAGATGCATTTTGACTCCGGGAAATGCCAACCGTAAATGATTAGGCCTCAAAACGTAAAACCGGGTGTCGTAAAATTATGAAACTTTAAAGTATTGTTAGAAATGTTCATAAGTCCCATAATAAAATATAAAATGGGTGTTAAGTTCCATTTGGGTGGTAAAACCTGCTAAAAGCTGGAAACACGGGTCTAAAACGCGTAATACGTAAAATGTACGAATATTGCGTAAAACTGAGAAAAGTAATATGTTACTTTTCTAATATGCTAAAAATGATTTAAAATGATTTATAATGTCTAGACTGGGCTCAGTCTGGTGTCGGTTGGTCTTAAATGTCTTTTAGACATCAAACCGGAAGCCTAAAAATCAAGGAATGATTTATAAAATCAAGGAATGATTTTTAGTCAATGGAGGAGGGAAAAATATGTTGACTTATTTAAATAAGTTGAAAGCTCAAATCATCTTAGAAATGCGGTGCAGGTAAAGGCTAGGGTTACGGCTGAGTAAAAACGCTTAAAACTGAAAATTCCAGTTTTTCACGGCCGAAGTTTATTTGGGCCATGATTTTTCTCAGTCATGATTTATTCTCAAATAAATCATGAATGTGTTAAACATTTTTCTGATGTGGGGTCACCTGACGGGGTCAAATTTCGTTGTGCGTAGAATTTCTGATTGCCGTTTAACCCTAAAACGTATAATTCTGTGTAATTCCTTAATAACTTTCACGAAAATGATCTGACGAGTGTCAAACATTTAATTTGCCATGGAAATGATTTATCACTCGAGAATATGAAATAAAAATCAACTTTCGGGTAAATTTCGAAAAGAAATGAATAGTAGAAATGAATAGTAACATGAATAGTAAAATTTTCCGAAAATAGAAATTAACCTGAAATTGCGAATTGTTACAGTCTCCACCCCATATGAGAGCTCCGTCCCGGAGATCAATTTACGTTGGAGGTAGAAGCTTCGTTGGTAAAAAGATGTGGGTATTTCTTACGTATCTGGTCCTCTCGTTCCCATGTGTATTCAGGACCACGTCGTGAGTTCCAACGAACTTTGACAATTGGTATATGGCTTTGTTTGAGTTGTTTGACCTCTCGGTCCATGATTTCTACGGGTTCCTCAACAAATTGAAGATCATCATTGAGTTGAATTTCGTCGAGTGGAATCACGAGTGATTCATCCGACAAACATTTCTTTAGGTTAGATACATGGAAAGTGGGGTGTACACTACTGAGTTCTGATGGAAGCTCAAGTCTGTACGCCACAGGGCCAACCCTGGCTAGGATTTTGAATGGTCCGATGTATCTTGGGTTTAGTTTTCCTCATTTGCCGAATCGTATCAAGCCTTTCCAAGGTGATACCTTTAGCATAACCCTATCTCCGACTTGGAATTCTAGGGGTCTGCGTCGTGTGTCGGCATAACTTTTCTGTCGATCTCTTGCGGCTTGTAATCGATTTCTGATTTGTACAATTTTATCTGTTGTTTCACGAATGAGTTCTGGTCCAGTGAGTTGAACTTCTCCCACTTCAGCCCAACAAGCAGGTGAACGACACTTTCGACCATAAAGTGCTTCAAATGGAGCTGCTTTAATACTTGTATGATAGCTGTTGTTGTAGGAAAATTCGACTAATGGTAAATGAGTATCCCATCCTTTTCCAAAATCTATTATACATGCTCGAAGCATGTCTTCAAGAGTTTGGATGGTTCGTTCACTCTGACCATCGGTCTGAGGGTGATATGCTGTACTCATGTCTAGATTTGTTCCAAAGGCGTCTTGGAGTGACTGCCAGAAATTGGAAGTAAATCTACCATCTCTGTCGGATATGATGGATATCGGTGCACCATGTCTTGAGACTATTTCTTTGACGTACAGTCGGGTTAGTTGTTCCATTTTGTAAGTATCTTTGATTGGTATAAAGTGTGCTGATTTTGTGAGACGATCAACTATGACCCAGATGGAGTCATAACCGCTTGATGTCCTTGGGAGTTTGGTAATGAAGTCCATAGTAATTCTTTCCCATTTCCAAGTAGGAATTTCTGGTTGTTGCAATGGACCGGATGGTTTTTGGTGTTCGGCTTTTACTTTGGAGCAGGTAAGACACTTGCTAACATATGTTGCAATGTCGGCTTTCATGTTCGGCCACCAATAAAGTAACTTAAGATCATGATACATTTTATCAGATCCTGGATGTATGGAGTATTTAGATTTGTGTGATTCATGCATGATCAAGTCTCGTAAGCCACCATAAAGTGGTAACCAACTTCGACCTTGGAAGCATAGAGTTCCATCTGAACGGGTTTCGAATTTCTTTTGCATCATGCCATCCAACCTTTCCTTTTGGATGTCTTCTTGTTTCACCGCCTCAGCTTGAGCGTGAAGGATTTGAGTAGGAAAGTTTGAATTTATGGTTAAAACTAAGGCTCGGACTCGTAGTGGTTTAACTCGTTCCTTTCGGCTTAGGGCGTCGGCTACTACGTTTGCTTTCCCTGGGTGATAACGAATGTCGCAGTCATAATCACTTAGTAATTCCAACCAACGACGTTGTCGCATGTTTAGTTCTTTTTGGTTCAAAATGTGTTGTAGGCTTTTATGATCGGTGTACACAGTACATCTAGTACCGTATAGATAGTGCCTCCAGATTTTTAGTGCAAAGACCACAGCTCCTAACTCCAAGTCATGAGTGGTGTAATTTTCTTCATGAACCTTGAGTTGTCGCGAAGCATAAGCCATGACCTTATCACGTTGCATCAACACGGCACCTAAACCTTGGTACGATGCATCACAATAGACTACAAAATCTTCGATCCCATCTGGCAATGCTAGGATAGGAGCACTACAAAGTTTTTGTTTAAGGGTTTGGAAAGCATTTTCTTCGTCTTCATCCCACACGTATTTCTTGTTTTTCTGAGTTAGCTTGGTCAAAGATTTTGCTATTGAAGAAAATCCTTCAATAAACCTTCGGTAATACCCGGCTAAACCCAGAAATTGATGAATTTCTGTAGGTGTGGTAGGTGTTGGCCAGTTTTTGATAGCTTCAATTTTAGCGGGATCGACATGTAAACCGGTTTTGTCAATCACATGCCCAAGGAATTGTACGGATTGAATCCAAAATTCACATTTGGAAAACTTTGCATACAATTTCTCTTCCTTGAGTAGTCCTAAAATTTTTCTCAGGTGTTCTTTGTGTTCTACTTCGTTTTTGGAATAAATGAGAATGTCGTCTATGAATACGATCACGAATTTGTCCAAATATGGTTTACACACCCGATTCATGAGATCCATGAATACTGCCGGTGCATTAGTTAACCCAAAGGGCATCACTTGGAATTCATGGTGACCATATCGTGTCCTAAAGGCCGTTTTTGGAATGTCTTCATCACGAACTCTGACTTGGTGGTAACCTGAACGTAGGTCAATTTTTGAGTAATAGGTTGAACCTTGTAATTGATCGAATAAATCATCAATTCTTGGTAGTGGGTATCGGTTCTTTATGGTTAGTTTGTTTAGCTCACGATAGTCAATACACATTCGTAATGACCCATCTTTCTTCTTCACAAATAAAACTGGAGCTCCCCAAGGTGAGGAACTAGGTCGAATAAATCCCTTGTCCGCAAGTTCTTGTAATTGATTTGATAGCTCTTGCATCTCTGAAGGTGCTAGCCGGTATGGTGCGCGGGCAACTGGCGCCGCTCCTGGTATTAAATCAATTCTGAACTCTATTTGTCGATGTGGTGGTAGTCCGGGTAAGTCTTCTGGAAAGACTTCAGGAAACTCACGGGCAATAGGAACATCTTCGAGACGTTTTTCATCGGTTTTCTTTTCTGTTACGTGGGCTAAGAAAGCATAACATCCCTTCTCAACGTACTTCATGGTTTTGATACATGAGATGATGTTTATTCGAGTTCCACTTTGATCACCACGAATGATCAAAGTTTCATTGTCACATGGAATGTGTACAACTCTTTCACCACAAATAATGTTAGCTTGATGTTTAGACAACCAATCCATGCCAATAACAACATCGAAACTTCCGAGTTCGATTGGCATAAGATTGATGTTAAAGGGGTGGTCTAAGAGATTAAGGGTACAGTTTGGGATTACGGTATTGGTATTTACTAAGTCACCGGTAGCTAGCTCAACATTATAACTAGTGGTTAAAGTAATTGATGGAATATCAAGTAAAGGCGCAATTCTAGTAGATATAAAGCTCATATCAGCACCAGAATCGAATAATACTTTAACAGGAATATTATTGAGTAAGAACGTACCGGTAACCACGTTCGGGTCCTGGTGTGGTTCTTCCTTTCCTATGACATAGGCCCTAGCACGAGCACCTCCGCCTTGGGGTCCTTGGTTCTGAGGACAGTTGTTTTTATAGTGTCCCCTTTCACCACACCCGAAACATGTAACTATGGGCTGTGAGTTAGCCCCAGTAGCTATACCCTTGCCTCTACAATCCTTGGCAAGATGTCCGGGCTTTTGGCACTTGTGGCATTTGGCCGGGCAAGGACCTTCGTGATGGTAATTGCACTTGGTACATTGTGGTTGATTACCCACGTACCTACCACCAGCAGGTGCAGCAACATAAGCCGTCGCGGCTTCTTGTCTCCTGTTCTGCTGATTGTGGTGGTTGTTGTTTCGGGTTTGGTTGTTGTTGTTGTTATTGTTGTTGTTCCCACGGTTACCATCATATGGTCGTTTATTGTTGTTGTTCTTGTTGTTGTTGTTGTTACGGTAGTTGGAGTTGTTGGGATTGTTGGCATTGCTGTTGTTGTTGTTGGTGTTGAGGTTGTTTTGCCTGCGGGTTTCCGACATACGTACCACTTGATCCATGAGACTACGGGACATCCGCATAGCCTCATCAAGTTCTTTGGGATTTGCCGAAGTCACATTCCCCTGTATGCTTGAGGGAAGTCCCCAAATATACCTTTCCAACATCTTTTCCTTTGGGGAAACCATTGTTGGACAAAGTATCCTCAGTTCCTGGAATCTACGGTTGTAGGTCATGATATCATTTCCCTTAACCGTATGATCCCAGAACTCAACTTCCAACTTTTGTATCTCACTGCGTGGACAGTATTCCTTAATCATCATTTGTTTCAAATTAGCCCAAGTAATTTTGTAGGCATTCTCAATGCCCATGGGTTGAGCAATTGAGTTCCACCAGGACAACGCCTCATTCAACAAAGTACTTGTGGCATACTGAACTTTGTCAACCTCAGTACATTTACTAACAATGAACACCGACTCCGCCTTTTCGAACCAACGGGTCAAACCTACAGCCCCTTCAGTACCCTTGAATTTGAGGGGTTCACATTTCAGGTAGGAAATGAACGAGCAACCCTTTGGTACTGTAGTAACATTGGTCACCGGAGGGGTAGGTCCTCCAAGGTTAAGACTGGCAAGTCTGGCAGTCTCTGCAGCTATTGCAGCTTCCGCAGCAGTGGCGGCTTCTGCGGCTGCTGCAGCATCAGCAGCGGCTGCAGCATCAGCAGCTGCTGCAGCATCAGCAGCACCAGCAGCTGTGGTGGCATCGGCAGCTGCTGCAGCTGCTGCAGCTACGGCTGCTCGTTCAGCGATAAGTGCTGCATTGACACTATCCTTCACCAGTTTGCGGATGGCGGCTTGTGTCATCGTTGGTGGGGTCTTTTTCTTTGGCGCCATGATTCTATTGTTCAAAAGATACATTGTAATTAGAGAGTTGTGAGATGAGCACAATGTTTGATAAGAATGATAGGATGATAATGTTTGAAACTTAAAAACATAACACATGATAGTATATAAAACAAGAGTTTTATTTCATATAACGTTGATTACAAAATCGAACTTATTACAAGTTCATTCAAAACTTACTAACTGATACTTTCAGTTAGTAATTACAACGTTGTACAAAAGCTAACTAGTACTATAACACTAGTCTAACGTTGGTTGGGAGGTTGTTGTTGTCCGGTCGGATTATTATTTCCGCGTGTTGCTAACACATCTACACTTTCGTTTGGACGATATTCTTTGACATCCTTTCGGTATAGCCTTTGTTGTATGGAACTCAGTTGAGTTTGCATTCCACACAAATCATTCTTAAGTTGATACCTATCAAAGTTTGCAACATCTAACCGGATTTCGGCGGTATTTAGGCGGTGAAGTAGTTTATGAATTTGAACCGCATCCTGTTCTTGGGCCCTCTCAACCAAAGTGAGTCTATCCTTGACATTATCCAAGCCAGTCAAAGGATTTAAGACTTCTTCCCCAACATGAGTCGAGTCACTCTTCACGTAGCTCATGTCAAGCTTAAACCAATATAGGTCGTCTCGAGCATTCATGGCATCCATTCTAGCAGAATTTACCTTGGACATACATTCATGCATTTGACTTGCCATACATTTAACTTTGAGTTGGGTTAGGTTGAGAGCTTGTTTCAAAGAGTAGATTTCGTATTGAGCCGAGTTTGCAAACATATGTGTAGATGTAGATGTTCCGCCGGTTTGATAGGTAGATTTCGGAACTTGAGCTGGAGTGGTACGGTTAGATTCGGATGAAATTGGTGAAACCGGAGGTGGAGATGTCAATGGTGATAAATGTGGCACTACTAATAGTTCCTCCGCTTCCTCAATGTCATTAACCATTTCATGATCCTCTTCGTAATCATCGATGTTTATGTCCAAATCCATTTCAGGATCCTCGTCCGAATCTATATCTAGATCCTCATAAGGTTCTTCCTCGTCGTCGTAGTCAATTGGTTCAAAGTAAGGATCATCGGGTCCGGGAAGGATAGGTAAATACTCGGGCATAACAGGAAGATGATCGGGAGATGGAGGTGCGGACATGATGTCTACAATTTATGATGTCAAAAATAATCAAATGTTTATGGAAAATGTTCAAACTAAGGAAATGTGCATATGACAATATACAAATATGTTCATGTAGGATAACATGTGTAATAAGTCCATAATCTTCTGGAGGACGGAAGGCACGAAGAGCGGAAGGCTATAAAAATGTTTTTGCTTGTTATTGTAGTTATAGTTTAGGTCTCACTTAGACCCGTTTCTCTATAACCATGGCTCTGGTACCAATCTGTAACACCCCCAATTCATGTTGCAGCGGAATTCAACTTGGGTGTTACTCGATGGCACAACAGTCATAATAATAGAAAACGATCTCTAAACGAATCGTAATAAAAAGAGTTGTCATTCATATTATTCAAATATATCAAAGTTTACATAGTGAGGTCCCAAAATGTTGCATTGTTTCAAAACACATCAATATAAAGTCTATGATGTTTTTATAGAATGACATAATTGTTTATAGCCTTCTTCCTTCGGTACGTGCCCTTCCCGCTCCATTCTTGATTATCATGGACCTGAAATACATGCTTAAGAGGTCAACACAAAGGTTGAGTGAAATTCATAGAGTTTGTTTAAGGTTGAACACAATATGTTGGTAGTAATGAGTTAATTAGACTCATACTCATGTTAGAAAACAAAACAGTTATTATTATGTACTAAGCTCATGCAACCAATACGTTAACGTGTACCAATATCAATCGGCGGTTATGTTGCCCCGGTAAGTACTTTGCCGTCATACTTAATGTTTTCAAATATAGTGCATTCATTTGAACTAACTGCTCAAACAAATGGGATTCGTCAATCCCAATAGGCCTATTCACAATACTCGCGCTCACTAATACTAGTGATTAAATGGTTCATGATGGGGCCTAGGATTGGCAAGGTAGGTACTTAGTAATAATAAAACAATCAGGCAGCATACAGTTTCAAAGCATTGTGTTCGGTTTAAAAGTAGCATGTATTTCCCCCAAGGGTTTGTAAAACATTAAAGTAATGTAAGCGGGGCTATGAACTCACCTCAAGTATGATAGCAAATAATGAAGGTGATGATCGGATCGTGTAGGTTTCTACGAGCAACCTAGAATAGAATGTTGCGACTTAGGATTTGTGTAAAGAATATAACGGAGTGCCTATATATATGTTTTGCATTTAGTCCATGATGAGGTATGATGTATATTTGTAAGTCTTTGAAAGAAAGATTTATGAACATGTATGTTTTGGTATATCGTTTACTACCGTTCGGGCTAACATATTTCAGAAGTCATGTTAGTAAGCGTTCGAGGAGCCAGGACACTTTAACTCGTAAATCCACAACTCATCTCGACGGCTTACATAATGAACTCCTCACATGAAGCTCCCTACTATTGTAGTAGTTGATAAAGTATATAAATATAGGTTTTGATTCGAAAAGTTACATGTCCGATATTTGTATAAACTTAGGAAAGTTTATAGTACATGAAGATTGTTATTAGGGGTAGTTTTATAAGTCTTGTGTGACCATTTGTCTTGGTAAAATCTCATGGTTTCCTTTTAGATGAAGTAGATACAAATTACTTGTTCATGTTATCGCCAATTTCATTGTTTCATGTTTACGCCATTGTAAGTTGGTTTGGTCATTTCGTCATGGCCTAGCCATGACCTTTGGTCCTTGTTCCAAGGTCATGTTACACAACCTTGGCTCTAGCCATGGTGGGGGTCTTGGTTATAGGTCATAATACCTTTTATTCCTTTGAAAGTATGACAATAACTTAGTAACTTAAAATATGTAAATAGCTGTTAAGAAAACTGAGAAATATCTCACTCAGAAGGCGTTTTCAAGGCTTGAGCCTCTTTGTTCCTGAATGAAAACATGATTCCGGAAAACTTTCGTGTTTTAACTTTTTCATGAATCGGACCAGAAAGGCCTCTTTTTGCGTGTTTTAGGTTCTGTCACAGAAATCACAGAAACATTTAGGCAGTTTTGCCGGAAATCTTTGGTAACTTCAAATCGCCATAACTTTTGACTCGTTTACTCTTTTTAGGTGGTTCAAATTGCTATGGTTTTCTCGTTAAGTCCTCTACTGTAATATGTAATAATCCAATATAAAATTTTTACCATTTTGATCAGGTTATACCAAGATATTCACTAGTTTGCTTGTTTTAGTAACTTGTTTCAATAAGTCATTACAACAACATCTTTTACTCATCATGTTTCATCATGGACATAATCACAACACATAATATAGCAAGAATAACATATAAATGAGATGAACATGATAAATAAACAAGAAGCATGTTAGGTTTAGGCTTACAACTTTAGGCTTTCTAATTAAAGAAAGGAGTAACTAGTAAGGAAATGGACTTTGATAGACAAGCTTCAACCCTTTTCACTTCAAGCAACCTTTCTACTCTTAGTATTCTTGAAAGATAGATGATAAAGGTTGAGGTGTATTGAGTAGATTTAAACTCAAGAGAAAACACCAAGTATGTTAGGGTTTGGAAGATTTTTGGTAAGAAATAAGCTATCTAGGGTTTCTATACTTGAACTTCACTTGAACCTTGCAACAAATTAGAAAGAAATAAGCTAAGGAGAGAGTGTTGTGGTGTGTTTGATGGCCGGCCAAGGAGGGGAGGGAGAGGGGTATTTATACTCTTATGAGGAGGTTACATTTCATGGGATATTTTAGCCAAAAATCCACATGTAACACATCTAGATGCCAAGCCACAAGATCAAGCCACCAAGGGTGTGACTCCCCCCCATTGTGGCGGTTCAAATGGGATAAGGAGGGGAGGTGGCTTGGCTTGGTATTATCCTTGGTTATTAGATGCATTTTGACTCCGGGAAATGCCAACCGTAAATGATTAGGCCTCAAAACGTAAAACCGGGTGTCGTAAAATTATGAAACTTTAAAGTATTGTTAGAAATGTTCATAAGTCCCATAATAAAATATAAAATGGGTGTTAAGTTCCATTTGGGTGGTAAAACCTGCTAAAAGCTGGAAACACGGGTCTAAAACGCGTAATACGTAAAATGTACGAATATTGCGTAAAACTGAGAAAAGTAATATGTTACTTTTCTAATATGCTAAAAATGATTTAAAATGATTTATAATGTCTAGACTGGGCTCAGTCTGGTGTCGGTTGGTCTTAAATGTCTTTTAGACATCAAACCGGAAGCCTAAAAATCAAGGAATGATTTATAAAATCAAGGAATGATTTTTAGTCAATGGAGGAGGGAAAAATATGTTGACTTATTTAAATAAGTTGAAAGCTCAAATCATCTTAGAAATGCGGTGCAGGTAAAGGCTAGGGTTACGGCTGAGTAAAAACGCTTAAAACTGAAAATTCCAGTTTTTCACGGCCGAAGTTTATTTGGGCCATGATTTTTCTCAGTCATGATTTATTCTCAAATAAATCATGAATGTGTTAAACATTTTTCTGATGTGGGGTCACCTGACGGGGTCAAATTTCGTTGTGCGTAGAATTTCTGATTGCCGTTTAACCCTAAAACGTATAATTCTGTGTAATTCCTTAATAACTTTCACGAAAATGATCTGACGAGTGTCAAACATTTAATTTGCCATGGAAATGATTTATCACTCGAGAATATGAAATAAAAATCAACTTTCGGGTAAATTTCGAAAAGAAATGAATAGTAGAAATGAATAGTAAAATTTTCCGAAAATAGAAATTAACCTGAAATTGCGAATTGTTACATTGTATAACTCGAAACCAGAGAGAATCATCTTGGGACACAAACCTCCACACCCATTTAAGTAATAACGCACGGTTAAGAGCATAGTAACTTGACACACCTAGACCCCCTTTTTTCTTAGAAGCTAGGACCTTGTCCCATGCCACCCATGTGATTTTTTTCTCCGACAGCTCGGCCCCCTTAAAGAAATTATTTTGAATAGACTCCATCTCTTTAAGCACTCCTTTTGGAGCTTTAAAAATTGACATAGTATAAAGATGAGACGCACCAAGAATGAGACGCACCAAGAACCGACTTCAGGAGGATAAGTCTACCACCGATCGACAAAGTTTTCGCCTTCCATTTAGAAAGACGAGTTCTCAACTTAATCGCAACATCTTACCAATGCTTAAACCGAGACATACAATCGCCCACCATAACTCCAAGGTGCTAGAATTTATTTTGCATAATGGAACAACCTATAGAAATCGCCATAGCTTCAACAGTAGCTCGAGGCACTCCCACCCCCAAAAGTTGACTTTTATTAAGATTAATATGTAACCCCGAAGCGAGATGAAAACACTTAAGAATTTGAATAATACCACGCAAATTAGCATCAGACCACTCACCAATAAACAATGCATCATCCGCATAAAATAGATGAGATAAGGAGAGGGATCCATGAAGACGGGTTCCATTAAACAACCTATCATTCACAGCTCTACAAACGGAAAGATGTAGCGATTCCATCACAAGAATAAAAAGATAAGGAGATAGAGAATCACCTTGTTTAAGCCCACAATGAAATTGAAACTCGTTTGACGGACTCCCATTAACTTAAATCGAACCCTTTACAAAACAAAAAGTACCTCGAACCCAATTAACCCACGTAGAACCAAAAGCAAAAGCCTCTAAAACATCTATCAAAAAATCCCATCGAACCGAATCATATGCCTTAGCAAAATCAACCTTGAAAAACATCGCCTTCATATTCTTTCTTCTACACCAATGAAGAATTTCATTAAGAATAAACGGGCCATCTAAAATTTGTCTCTTTGCAACAAACACGGATTGGGTATCGGAAACGATGTTCTCAATAACCATAGCCAAACGAGTAGCCATAATCTTTGTGACCACCTTGTAGACGCTCCCAATGAGACTAATACTAGTGTTATTATATTTTAAAGGTATTATAGTGATCTCCTCGCTAAACTTTTAGCATTCTAGTACTGTTATTACTATTATTGTCGTCAACATACTGTTATTATTGTTGTAGTTACCATTATTGTTAATAATATCATTTGGTGATTTTAAAGTGCTAAAAAACTGATAAATCAAAATCCCATTACAAAAAATAGTTATATTCTCCACACTTATTTTGCCACAGTTTTATTCTTCACATTTATTTTGCCACAGTATGATCAACTGTGTCAACATACTGTTATTATTGTTGTAGTTACCATTATTGTTAATAATACCATTTGGTGATTTAAAGTGCGAAAAAACTGATAAATCAAAATCACATTACAAAAAATAGTTATATTCTTCACACTTATTTTGCCACAGTTCTATTCTCCACACTTATTTTGACACGGTATGATCAACTGTAGACTTTTTTTTATATATAAATAATACTTTTACTATATTTATAGGTGTCACAAATATTTAAAAAAAATAATAATCCACATATATTATTGTGGTACAATTACAATAAAGCTACACTTATATATATCACAAATGTTTCTACACTTTTTCTTATGAATATTTTTTGCAATTTTGCCACACTTTTAAGTGTGGACATTCAAAAAATATTTTCATACTTTTAACTATAGAAATTTGGATAATATCTTCACATTTATATGTGTAGAAAATTTTGTTACACACATTATTACCACACACATGAGCAAATGTGGAATTTATAATTTTACACATTTTTAACCGTGGTTAATTGAGCTTTTAAATGTGAAAAATTTTAACTCGTTTTTTTTAGTCATATCAATTAGCCAAATATAAATATTGTAACAAGAATCACAAAAGTACGTGAGTTATATATTTTATTGTTTAACCAAACTATACACACGTTTATGTCAAAATAGGCAAAACCGAAAAGCCACGTCACAATTTTTTTTTGTGATATTAAAGAGTTCAAGACAGAAATCATGACTATAGTATGCATATAGAAACATATGAAAGTATCATGAATATTTTATATCGTGCCACTCGTTTGTTGTTTTTTTCCTTCTGATAGAAAACAAACTTGTGGTAAGTGGTTGATTTTTCTTTGATAAATTAAAGGTCTCCATTTTAAATGATTCACATTATTATTATTTTTTTTTTAAATTCATATATTAGCAACGTATTTTCATAAAATTTCAAATCTAGGTAACAAACTTTTTGTATTACTAATCTAGTCATTGAAACCGGCTAATCTGCGACGATATAATAAATATTGTCACCTGCTACCTGCTGAATATGGAAATTGACTGACACGCCATTTTTTAACGACCGTTAGTGGCATATTTTTTCATCGTTAGTCCTTTTTACTAACGACCGTCAGTCCTTTAATAGAAATTCGAAATTAGTAAGTTTTTTTTTTTTTTTTTTTTTTTTTTTTTTTTTTTTTTTTTTCTCGTTTTCGTTTTCATCCATTTTTCTTCCGCTTTCGTCCGTTTTTATTACGTTTTAGTCTGTTTTTCTTCCGTTTTCGTTTGTTTTTCTTCCATTTTCGTCCGTTTTTCTTCTGTTTTATTCGTTTTTCTTCCGTTTTCGTCCGTTTTTCTTCCATTTTCGTCCGTCTTTTTTACGTTTTCGTCCGCTTTTCTTAAATTTTTTTCTGCTTTTATCCATTTTCGACCGATTTTACACGTTTTCGTCCGCACTTACACGTTTTCATCTGTTTTTATCCAATTTCGTCTGTTTTTCTTCCGTTTTTATTACGTTTTCGTCCGCTTTTATCCGCTTTTGTCCAATTTTATAAAAATGTTTCTGTATCGATTTTAAATCACGATTTTGACCATTTTCTGGTCCAAAACATCAAAAGTGTAATACACGAAAGTTGTCTGGAATGATGTTTTACATCAAGACTCGCGAGGTTTTAACCTAAAAATGCAATACGTGAGAAAAACAGATGAAAACGTTTAAAAACGAATGAAAACGTGCAAAAACAGACGAAAACATGAAAAAACGAATGAAAACGTGCAAAAATTGAAGAAAACGTGTAAAAACGGATGAATAAGTAAGAAAAACGGATGAAAACATAAGAAAGACGGACGAAAATGGAAGAAAAACGGACGAAAACGGAAGGAAAACGAACAAAACGGAAGAAAAACGTACGAAAATGGAAGAAAAACGGACGAAAACGGAAGAAAAACAGACTAAAACGTAATTAAAACGGACGAAAGCGGAAGAAAAACAGATGAAAACGAAAAAAAAACTTTCTAATTTTGAATTTCCGTTAAAGAACTAACGGTCGTTAGTATAAGGACTAACGATGCAAATTTATGTGAAGAACACAAGGGTATTTTAGTCAATTCACTAAATCAGCAGGTCATATTTACTATATCGTCACAAATTAGCCGGTTTCAATGACTATATTAGTAATAAAATAAGTTTGTTACCTAAATTTGAAAATTTGTAAAAGTACGTTGCTAATATATGACTTTTACTCTATTTTTTAAGCACGTAAACTATGTTGTTAAACTTTAATCAACGTAAGTAACTAGTCTGGAATACTACATAGCTAACGAAAGAAGGAATCAGTGTGGCCAAAAGTCAACCTCTGTTAACCACATGACTGATTGAGATACATGTATTCCTTCTCGTAAGCAAACTTCAGAACTTCTAGATTAAAAGATAATTTTATTTAACCCCCTCTAAACTTAACTAGTTTCATATTTTTCCAGACATATTTGTAATTTTTACTTTGTAATTATAATATAAAACTAGAAGGGTACCCGCGCAATGCGGCAGCGGGTACCCGATGACTATTTTTGTAGAGAGAATTTTTTTTTTTTTTTTTTTTTTTTTTTTTTTTTTTTTTTTTACATCTTCCTTATTTAGCATGTCCAAATACTTTATAATGAAGTAGATATATGTTTTCAAAAGTAAAAAGTCTAAATTGTTAATAGTATAAATAGTTACCACTTTTATTTTAAATTTTGGCATTAAATTGGTGATTATAAATTTAGTGAGTAGTTTTTTTTTTTTTTTTTTTTTTTTTTTTTTTTTTTTTTTTTTTTAATAAACAATTTTATTAAAATATATCATTATTGGAAAGAGATACTATATGGTTTAAACGAGATTTAAATTTTTAAATTTTACATTAGTTTTTTTTTTAATTTTTCTTTGACAAAAATACACCATTGGTCCCTAAACTTGCCCAAAAGCATCCTCTGGGCCTCAAACTTGGGAAAATCGTCGCCGTGGCCCGTGAGTCCAAAAATTGGGTTTTTGAGGTCGATTGCGTTCTTTGACCCATAATGCTCAGGTCAACGCCCGTTTTTGCGTTATATTTTAAAGGGCATAATAGTCTAACACTCTAACCACATTTTAACTATAATATAACTCCAAGCGAACCCCGACTCTCAACTTGAGAGACCAACTGTGAAATAATATATTTTTAACCATGTAACTTGACCTTATCTTCTCTGACAAGCCTATTAATGTTTGTGCGGGAACCAATAAACCCACACCCAACCATTGACACTTAAGTAAGACCCGATCATCTATCACATACATTGTCACATACAACCTCTACTAAAAACAACCCTCAAAGCTACCCATATTTGTCCCAAAACAAAAACCAAAAAAACTCTAACAATGGCAGACAAGGACCTTAGTATGATAGCAATGACGGATGAGATGATAGAGTATGTAAAGGCCAAATATGGGGATACTTGGTTACAAAGAGATGAAATGTCTAATGAGATGTTTGAAGATTTATGCAGATTTGCGAAAGAAGCCAAAGTGATGAAAGGTTAGTTCGTTTTTCTGTATTTGTGTGATTGATATATTAAGCTTAGCAGTCAATTGTGTCCCTAAATAACCCTATATTATTTGCAAGAAATACAAGCAATGGCAGATTCTGCAAAAAATAAATAAATAAATTATAGCAAACTAAAAGTCTCTGGCGATATGATTGACTATGCCATGGCTACTTATGTGAATTAGTTGGATATAGAAGATGAAATTGTTGATTTAATACTTGAAGACATGTGGAAAAAATATGGGAATAAGGAGGTTGCAAAAGGTAAGACTTAATGACTGAAAAGTATGTTAGTAGTAATGGCTTAACTATGATGTCTTTCTGTTTTTGCTATCTTTCCAGATACCAACTCTAAAGAAAGAGAGGTTGATGTTATCGTTATTTCAGATACATCTGATGATGATTTTTGGTTGTTGTCTTCTAAGAATACTACTTCCACATCAAGGGTTAGAAAGGGAAAGTCTTACACTTTGAAAGGTTCCACTCCCCAAGCTTCCAAGGCTTCCATTCCCAATGCTTCCAATGCACAACCTGTTAGCACCCTTATTCCTAAAAGCCCAAAAACAAGGGAAATGGTTACAAATTTGTACTTGGTCTTGTTGCGGCCGTGGAAAGCTCCAGCAGAAAGAGAAAAGAGGGGTATGTGCCTCCCCCTAAGGAGCTCAAGTCTCCCCACATGAATATCAAACTCCCATCAAAAAGTTCACCTATTATTTTAGTTGTTTATGTAATGAAGATGTTAATTTTTTTGGATGATGATGGCTACTCAAAACGATGGTTCTTAAGATATATATATATATATATATATATATATATATATATATATATATATATATATATATATATATATATATATATATATATATATATATATATATATATATATATTGTTGTATATGTTATAATTAGTTGGTGATGTATGTATATTTTGGTTTTGATGTTTTCATTTTATCAGTTTGCAGTTGCATATGTAGTTTAGGGGGCTGTTTGGAATAGCCAATTTTTCCTTATAAAGTCAACATATACCAAAAAATTATAAACCAAAGTGTATTGTTATAATCTTTTAAAACATCCTTTGTTTGCAGTTGTAGTTTTGTTTTTGCTATTTACATTTTTCATATGCAGTTTAGTGGACTGTTTGGAATAACCGAATTTGACTTATAAAGTAAAAAAAAAAAAAAAAAAAAAAAAAAATAGTAACCAAACTGCATTGTTATAACATATGAATTACAACATATCAGTTAAGTTACATTTACATTGAAAGACAACATAGTATTTATTGCAGGTGATTCACTTGGTTGATTGACTAGCAGGTGAATCACTTTGTTTATGACTTGCAGGTTCTTCACTTTGTGTTTGACTTGGGTGTACTCCACTTGGTATTTGAGTTGCAGTTGGTTTATTTTCTTCATCACCACTCCCCAAGTAAGCACCAACTCTAGTAGATGCAGTAATATATATGAACACTACACATCCACTACTATCTGTTATAGTTGTGTTTTCCCTTGTAACACCACCTCTACCAGTATAAGATGTGTTTTCCATTCTGTCAAGGCACACTGGACAAATATACCACATGAAATCTCTATAAGGGGGATGCCTTTCAAAAAAGGTCAATCCAGCCCTGTTTTCACTTTCAACCCAACAATCAATGCATACCATTTGACAACTATTTTCTGCATCCATGGTTAAAAGCATTTGATATGATAAAGAATTGATGAAATGTGGGGCTTTATATAATGCAAGAAAAAATTATTTAATATGGTACAATGTGGTTGTTGAACAAGTAGATGGGATTAAAGACAACATAAATGCTTACAATGAAGCCTAAACATTAAGAATTTGAAATTTTGACTATTGCATCCTAGGACCACCACCATGGTGTCCAAACTTACACACTAGTAAAACCAACTAACACCATTTAGGACAACCATTTTTTTGCAAGAAACATTGTGAAATCTACATCCATTCCAAAGCCTTTCCAATTTTTTTTTGAACATTATCTCCTCTTCCAAAAACTGCTAGAATGCTTCTTCATCCATCCTTATCTGCTCTTCTTCTTTATACAACCTTCTATGTTCTTCTTCTTGAAAAAAAGAGCTTCAAGAAACTCTTATTCCATAGTCGGCCTTATCTCGTTTTCATCCATCCACTGCAAAAAAGTAATAGATGCATACATCAACTTCAATGTAAATACACAAGAACCTCAGTCATTCATACGATAAATATATGCATACATGTTGCCTTCTGCCATCATAATGCCTTTTTCTTCCTCATATGTTACTTTCCTTTGGTGGTTTTGGAACTTGTTCCTTATGACACTTACTCTTATTATGTCAAATGGTATGACAATTAGAGCATTTGATCTGTTTACGAGATCTAGATTTACCCATTGTTAAGCAATTTCAGTGAAAAAAGACTTTAGTGTTTTTGAATTTGAATTTGGGGATAATTGTGGTAAAAAAAACACTCGTACTTATAACTGCATTCCTACACTTTATGCTAACTTGATCAATTGATATGGAACGAAAACATTAACCTTGTATGTATACATTGTTTCAGCAAGGATCAAACATCTAACGACAATGAATATAATCAAGACAAGAAAAAAAACCAAAAACAAAGGCCGAATAATATAAGAAGATCTTCATTTAGTCCATAAAATATTACTATACATGATGATAGATGATTTAGCAAAATAGAATTTCATAAGCCCCAAAAGACAACAAACATTAAACACTTCATGTGCTTCCATTACTGCTTAACAACAAAATCAGGTAGTCCTAAGAACATCAAGTTATTCATGTCCAACACCTGAGCATGGGTTTAAGCAATCAACTTCTTAATCTCCAAAACCTTGAGCATATTTTCCTTTGAACCTTGTGAAGATCCTATACAACCTTGTACGTCATAGCCGATGGACGATATTCTTCAAGTTCAGTCATGAACTCTTGTGTTTCTTTTTTAACACCAACCAAATCAACATATGACTTTTGGAGCCCTTGGACAAAATGTATATCCTTGTCGTTCTCCCTTTGATAGCAGCAATGGAATCAAACATGGAGTAAGAATATGTAGCGGCAGCAAGTTCTTGTAAACGTAGGAAATTAGACATTTTGTTGTTTTTTTTTGGGTTGGGAACTCTCTTAAATGTGTTTTGGGTAGGCAAATGATTTATTGTATGGTCCCTTAAATAGCAAAGGCAAAGATGACCATACAAATTCGGGGACCAAATGTGACATAATTCGATCATAAATAGTAAAGTTATTAAATGGCGAAAAATTTAAGTATAAAAAGGGCAAGATTGGCAAGGTTGGGGACCAACTATGCAATTATTAAAACTTCCCCAATACGCTTAACTTTATTATTTTTGGCGCGACCCAATAAACCGGATCCACTAAACCCTCAAAGGATCAAAATATCTGATTCAGAGGAAGCCAACGGCATTCCACATTGTGAGTGAAATACACACCAACTAACAGCACAACTCATTTGCAAAATGGAAAGGAGCATATTTGTGACAACGTTTAAGGATATAGAACCAGAAGAAGAAGGATAAATGTTGTTCCCGATTCACACAAACGGGATATTTGAATATACCCTACTCATGTATGAAGGAGGATCCATTACTAATGTTAGTGCTTTTAGCTGTGATAGGGATATCTTCAGTTCAAACCTTGATAATCTATTATCAGAGATTAAGGAACCAAAATGGGCGTTGTTTTTCTCAAAAAAAATCCCTAGAAAATGGTTTGTAATTGATTAATAGCGATGATGATGTTCTTAAGTTGTATGAGTTGGCTGAAACACAAAAGTCAGTTGATATCTTTGTTTCTCATAAGCCCAAAATGTTAGCAGAATTGTACTTGAAAAACATTGGTTTTGAGGTTGTGAGTTGGGTAGAGGAAGATGCTAACTTTAGAATGTCAATTCGAAGACCTTTTAGGACTCGGTATAAATAGAAGGGGATAGAAAAGAACAAAATGCGGTCGAGTGTAACCAAAATGCAAACAAGGCAAGGTGGTGTTGTTATCAAAGAGGAAAAAGGTGTTTTTCATGACAAAAGGGAAAAAATAAGGGAAAAGGAAAGCTTCTTAAGGAAGATGAAGTTTTGCAACAGGAAAAGGGCGAGGAAGTTGTAAAAACTTATAAGCGAGGTTTTGATGGGAAGGGGAAGGCTATAATGGTTGAGTTTCCTAGTTTTAATGGTGAAAACATG